>JAHWGI010000256.1:1187500-1224273 GCA_029379305.1 Frankliniella fusca
CCTTTCTCCCTTGCACTCACGCGCCTGCCGGCCCACCCCTTCAGCCCCACCCCGCCACGCCACGCCGCTCCACGCCCCACCTCGCCCACCTCGGCCTGACCAAAGCCCAGGATGAGTTTTTTTTTCCTTTCCCCTCCGCTCCACGCCTCCTTCCCTCTCCCTCTCCATCCCCTCCTTCCCTCTCCCTCTCCACTCCCTCCGTCCCTCTCCCTCTCCACTCCCTCCGTCCCTCTCCATTCCCTCCGTCCCTCTCCCTCTCCACTCTCTCCGTCCCTCTCCCTCTCCACTCCCCCCGTCCCTCTCCCTCTCCATTCCCTCCGTCCGTCTCCCTCTCCATTCCCTCCGTCCCTCTCCCTCTCCACTCCCTCCGTCCCTCTCCCTCGCTCTCTCCCTCCCGTCCTCCACGGCCGGTGCCTGACACTGCGGCCAGGTGGTAGGTAGGCTGCTCCACTGGGTGGCGTGGCGTGGCGTGGCGCGGGGCGGGGCGCGACGGGGCTGGAGACGGATTTTGAGGGGCGGTTGGCAGGGCCGACGGTGTAGCGGGCGGGAGCAGTATGCATGAATGCCGTCAACACAGCAGGCCTGAAACGGATGCTCTAGATTTTTTCTATTTTGTTGCAAAATTTCGTTACAAAGATCACAAAAAAAGGAAGGCAAACTTATGGGGGAAAAAAATCAAATTTGAAAATACATATCTATTTGTTTTGCTTTTGAGCGAGATAGTGTTACTCGGTCGTCTTTGTTCAGCCCTCCCCCTCGTTGACCTCGGGAGAGAGTGCAGGTAGGCGTGTGTGTGTTACAGAGAGAGAGAGAGAGAGAGAGAGAGAGAGAGAGAGAGAGAGAGAGAGAGAGAGAGAGAGAGAGAGAGAGAGAGAAGGGAGCGAGTGGATGAGTGAGAGTGAGCCGGAGCAAGTGGGCGGTTGTAGCGAGGGGTCCGTGGGGGACCGGAGGGGTGGGGTGGAGGGTGTAAGGGGGAGGGGGAAGGGGGAAGTTTCAAGGGGGCTCCTTGACAAGGATCATTACTCGCCCCGCAGCCTGACAACCCATCTGGCTCCTCTTCTCCGCGTCCTGTCCGCTCGGACGTTTCTTTTAGCTGTCTCCTGCTTCTTCTTCTTCTTCTTCTTCTTCTTCTTCTTCTTCTTCTTCTTCTTCTTCTTCTTCTTCCGCTCCTCCTGCTCCTCTTCCTCTCCGTCGTCCTTCTCGTCGACGTCCTCCTACCCAACTCCTCATTCACGTGCTCCTGCCTTCCCTCACTTCCTTCTCCTGCTCCTCTTCCCCACTTCTTCTCCTCCTCCTCCTCCTCCTCCTCCTCCTCCTCCTCATCTTGCTCCTCCTCTTCCCCACTTCTTCTCCTCCTCCTCCTCCCCATCTTCCTCCTCCTCTTTCCCAACTCTCCTCCTCCTCCTCCCTATCTTCCTCCTCCTTCTTTTCAACTCTTATCCTCATTCTCCTGCTCCCCATCTTTCTCTCCCTCTTTCCCAACTCTCCTCCTCCTCCCTTTCTTCCTCCTCTTCTTTCCCAAATCTTCTCCTCCTCCTCCTCCTCCTCCTCCTCCTCCTCCTCCTCCTCATCTTCCTCCTCTTTCCCAACTCTACTCCTCCCCCGCGCTCAGTCCACGCCGAGCGCCTGGGCAGTAGGCAACACGCCCGCACCCCTGCGCGCCGGGTTGCCTACCCTCCGGTTCGCAGGCGCGGATGCCCGCAGTCCTCTAGTCGTGGGTTTCAAAAATGCTCGCGATCCCCGGTGAAGGAAACGCCACCGTCACCAGCGAGTGTGCTACCGACTGATTCAGAAGATCGCTCTCATCCCACCGTCCTTGTTGCACCTTCAGCGGTGCCCTAATGCTGGCCATGGTAGTGCTCCATGAGTGCTACGAGGACAGAGGTATGGTATGAAAGTAATCTTCGGAATCGCTCGGCAGTCTCAATCATAGTTGTCAAGTGTATGAGGTCCAGCCGTCTGATTCCGAAGATCGCAATAAGATCACTCTCGATTTTTTCGAGTTTTGATTTTTTAAAATTTCTCTTTTGATTTTTCAATAAACATTTGTCATTTTTCCTCCATTTTTTGGAGATATGTGTATCTGTCCTTGCTTTTATTTTCAATGTTTAATTATTTTTTTACATTATTTCTTGGGGGGCCGTATAGTGATTTTTTGAAGTGACTACCTCTCCGCCCCCCCCCCTTCCTCACCCTTGGGCGCGGTGCCCTACGTAGGGGTTGGCAGAGAGAGCCTCATGCGTGCGACCAGGATGGAGGAGCCGCGGAGTGATCTTCGGAATCAGACGGCGCAGATCATCAGCAAGAGCAGGATGCAGCGGGCGGTCTGTGCGACTCCTGAGATAGCCGCGAGTGTCGCGGGGAGATGGTATGCGACGAGGCGTGGCGGGGCGTGGCGGGGCGTGGCGTGGCGGGGCGGGGCGTGGCGGGGCAGAGGGTGGGGCGTAGGCGTCGTCGAGCGCACCGACTGCGAGAAAGTCAATTACGTACCGCAAACAGACTGACGCCGCCGTCGCGCCGAGACCTCGACTCGACTTGGCTCACCGCCTCCCCGCCCCACCCCACCCCGCCCCGCCCCGCCAAGCAACAATTTGGTGGTGGTTTATTGTAATAACACCAGGGATGAGGCGGGTGTGCTGCGCGCGGTCTGGGGGCTGTTCTGAGGGCCCACCAAGGTGGCCTCTGTAGCGTGGTGTGGCGGGGCGGGGCGGGGCGGGGCGGGGCGGGGCGGGGCGGGGCGGGGCGGGGTGGGGCGGGGTGGGTTGTGGCGGGGTGGGACGGGGCGGGTTGGGGCGGGGTGGGGCGGGGTGGGGCGGGGCGGGTTGGGGCGGGGCGGGGTGGGGTGGGGTGCATCTGCCCTGCGGGCGGGGGCGGGGGACGCGCAGCGCGGTGCCTCCGTGCCCGTCCTCGTCGTCCTGCTCCTCTTCCTTCACCACGGTGGGGTGGGGTGGGGTGGGGTGGGGTGGGGTGGGGCGGGGTGGTGGCGTGCAAATATTTGCTGGCACCGGTAATTGCTTCTGGCCAATGGAACGGAGTCTGGAGACACAGCCAGCCGCCCCCGCCCCGCCCCGCCCCGCCCCGCCCCGCCCCGCCCCCGCCCCCGCCCCCGCCTCGCACTGCCCGTGCTCACTGCAGCCCCCGAGGGGGCCGCGGCGAGGAGCGGTTACCTGCTCTGCCACGGCTGGGGCTGTGCAGACTGCGGGGTAGCGCTCACTTACACCGTTTTCGTCCGGAGAAAGCCGCGTCCGAGGCGGCGCTCAGCCCAGCGGGTGTAACCTCGTATCTCGCACCCCGCACTGGAGCCGTCACCCCCGCGCCACCCTACATCCGCACAATACTAAGAGTATATACACCCACAACTGAAATCCGTCGCGGGTCTTTGCTGAAAAATAAGTAGGATTGTCTTAGAAATTTCCCATGCTGTAAGCGTTTCCTGAAATTACAGTAGTTGAAAAACGTTGAACTGTAAGCACTAAATAAATGGGCTGTCGCAAATTTACAATATATTTTGTCAAAGAAAGTCCTCGACAAAAATGAATTCATCAGTAATTATGAATACATAGCATTTAAGCTAATCCACGAGTTTTCTTCACAGTCGATAGCGTTGGACACCTCGCCAAGCGCAGCCACGCCTCAGACCCGTCCCGTGGATCGATAACATTTTTGTTGCATGGCCTAAGATATGCCGTGTCTCTCGTTTAAAAGAGCATTCTTTTAAATTTTTTACCAACTTCCATAGGTTTGTTCTGTGCTTTTTTAAAGCGCGTCGGCGACAAGATCAACACCAGCGTGTAGGCGAGTCAGCCTGTCAGCAACGAGGGATCCTTCACTGAAAAAATCAGTGTACATTTACACCCTTTAAAAAATATTGCTAAAAATCAGAGAAATGAAGAAAACATCAGAAAAAAATCAAGAAAAATCAGGGAATAAAAAGTAAAAATCTAAGAAGAACACGAAATATACCAGAAGTATCAGAAAAATCGATGTACGCTTAAATTTATAGTGAAGCATCCCTTTGTCAGCGACGGAACGGAAACAGTCGCCGTTATTAAATTATACAGCGGTGTTTGAAGTTGGTAGATACTCCCCCAATACCCCCCTCCCCCCAAGGTGGGGGTAGGGGGGGGGGGGTATGGGACCGAACCAGCAGCGTTAGCTTCAAGCTATATATGCCTTCTGATTGCAAGCGCCAGCATGCGAGGCCGCGGGGTAGGCGCACTGGAGCGTATGAGGTAATATGCCAGACTAACGGCGCGACAGCCAGCAGGCCTGTGCGCCGCGCGCGAGGGGGGGGGGGGCGAGGGGCAAACCACGAGCCGGCAAAATACAAAAAGTTTGTGATGGGCGCAGTGCGGCTCCGAAACCAGTACCGGCTATAGGAGGGGAGGGAGGGGGGGGGGCGAGGGCAGCATCGCACGGGCGAGTGAGCAGACGCGAGCAGAGTAGGGCTGAGCAGCCGCGGCTGCATGAGTGCGCATCCGCTGCGCTGCGCTTTGAGCATGCGGCGCTAATACTGTTGGGGACACGGGAAAGTTTTCTGTAGTAGATCGTGTCGTAAAATTACAATTCAAAATTATTTAAAATATCAATGCACTGGAAAAACAAAGGTGCTATATAGCACCCTTTTTGGGGTGCTATTGAATTTTTGGGGGTTACTGCACTAATGCCTTTGTAAAGGCACGATTAGGGCCAAAAATAGCACCTTTGGGAGGCGATAGCGCCTTTCTAAAAGCACTATTTCACTAACGCCTTTAAGGCATTAGATAGCACCTTTGTTTTTCCAGTGTGGCTGCAATACAGAGCGCTGCGACGGGCGGGCATCCAGATGCCCGCGCTTGCATCCGACAAAGAGTTGGAGTGAGAGGGAGCTACGGCCCGGAGTGACCGTCTCACTTCCACTCGCCGCTTTCGGACGCCAAGTAGGCATCGACGCCCGCCCAGTGCAGGGCTCTGCTGCATTCGACTTTGCGAGTCAGGAGCGAACTGTGATCAACTCACATTTTGCAAGGTTAGATTTTTTTTTTTTTAAGTGCCTTCCAAAGTTCCGAGGTGTTTTCACCATGCTTGAAGCACAACTTGGGGGCACACGGCGCGCCACGTACTACCACACGGACCCCCGCGTGACTTCGCCCATTGCAGTTCTGTTCTGTTTATTAAATAAACTATTGCAAAGTTTTTTCTTCTTTTTTTTTTTAATGTGTGCGCGGCGCGGTGCGGCTGGGGACGGCGGGATTGGGACTGATGGTCGCCGAGGCCACTCTGGACGACGCCTCGCCGGCCACGAGGTACCCCCCCCCCCCCCCCCCTCCGGCCCGCTCTGCCCCGCCCGGGGCTTACCCCGTAATCCTCTTTGGCCAGGCGGCAGTCGCGGGGGCGGGGCGGGGCGGGGCGAGGCGGGGCGGGGCGTGCGCGGGGCTGCACGGCCGAGACAGGGCGAACGCGGCAGCGGCGCAGAGCCTGTGCCTGTGCCCGTCTTATCACTGTGAAAAATATCTTCGTAGATTTACGATTCGTTTTGTAAATTACGGTTTACGAAAACTGCTGTAATTTTACGGCAAATACCATTCCTGCTTATTGTCATTGAATTTCGAGTCAATAGGTAGTGCTTCTGATTTTACGATACGTAAATTGTAATTTTACAACTCCACTTCGTGAAAAATTTTCCCGTAAACCTACGACTATTTTTCACATAATAATGATGCATTGCGGAAGCTACCAATGAACCGCGACCGACACCATGAAAAAGAAAAATTCCCCGTTAAACCTACGAAAACTTTATTTTTTCCCCCTCTTTTCACAGTGAGCTTGTCGAAAATTTGCATAAGCAGTTAGGTGCACAAAAGTCTCTCCTACCACCTCTGTGTAAGTGGCCGGGGCTCGTGCCTCCGCCGGGGTGGGGTGGGCAAGTGGGCAGGCGTTCCGGGCGGGCGGACAGTCGCCAAGTTTTAACACCTCAACAGGTCTCCGAAGCAGGCTGGGCGGGGTGGGGTGCGGTGGACTGTGGCCGGGTGGGGTGGGCGGGAAGGAAGCCAAAACCAGATAGCACGGTCGCCACCTTGTTTCCAAAAAGGTATAATGGTGAAAAGGGGGTGGGCGTGGCGAGCCGGCGGGTGTTGGAGTGGCGCGGGGTGTGGTGGAGTGAGCAGGGGGAGCCGAAGGTGTTCCAAGCTGCTCGCCCCCGAATCGCGTATACGATTTTTTATTGAATGAGGGAGGAAAGGCGACGCCCACTCGAGCGCTCCCGCTCCGCGCGACCCGCACAGTCCGGGTAGGGTGGCCCCCGCCCCACCCCGCCCCACCCCGCCCCGCTCCGCCCCGCCCTGCTCCGCGCGTTGTCACCCTAGGCAGCGCGTGCCGCTCCTGATCCGCCACTGCGACCCCACCCCGCCCCCGCCCCGCCCTGGCGCTCTCCCCACGAGCACGGGCGGCCAGGGCCAGACTGAATGGAGTTTGGTGTACTCCTAACTTCACGGTCGTTTACACAGAGGCCAAAAGTTTTTCCTTTGGCCGTTCACCGCCGCCAAGGCACCCACCAGGAAGCCATCGGGGAAGGGTGGGTGGGTGGGTGGGTGGGTGGGTGGGTGGGTGGGTGGATAGATAGATAGATAGATAGATAGATAGATAGATAGATAGATAGACAGACAGACAGACAGACAGACAGACAGACAGACAGACAGACAGTCAGTCAGGCAGATGGACGGATAGACGCAGACAGATCAGAATCATTTAGAAACACTGGCCAATGCTTTACCTACTTCCCTCTTCCCCAACCCGGAGAGGCGTGCACTTGAATTACTCCAGTACTCTGCAAATCTAAGTGTGATACTACATGTCAGTTTAAACTGCGAAACTTTAGTTTCGCAGTTACAACTGCAAAACTCATGAGTTCATCAGTTTAAACTGCAGAACTCCCGAGTTCGTCACTTTAAACTGCAAAACTCCCGAGTTAGTCAGTATAAACTGCAGAACAGTTTCACGGTTTAAACTTACGAACTCGGGAGTTTTGCAGTTTAAACTGACGAACTGGGAGTTCTGCAGTTTAAACTGATGAACTCATGAGTTTTGCAGTTGTAACTGCGAAACTAAAGTTTCGCAGTTTTTAAACTGACATGTAGTATCACACTTAGATTTGCAGAGCATCTTTGCCGCGGCCAACAGTACTAGCCTATCTGAGGCGGGAGCAACAGGATCCTACTGCTCTTGCCTCAGATAGGCTAGTTGTGTGTCTTGCAGCACCGATAAGCTGGATCAATGCACCGACACGAGATAGGCTACCCTTGCAGTGAGGTATCGTATTGTTTGTGACCTTTTTTTAAAAAAAAAATTGGTGAGAGTGCATATTATATCGCTTTGATCACGTTGTAACATGTAGAATCTCCTCGACACACTGTGGAGGGCTGTAGATAAACTATTATTGCATTCTGTTTAATTTGCTCCACTTGTTTTAGAGGAGATTTCAGCTTTTTTCCAAAGTTTAAGTAATTTTAACTAGCAGATGGGACTTGCGTAGCTGAAAATACTGCTCTACTTGTAGGGATACTTTCTGTAGATGAGAAAACTCACCTACGCGGTGTGGCATAGAATTTCGGAAATTCTGAAAACTGAAAACTCGCCAAAACCACTCTACACTGTAAAAAAAAAAGTGTTGTGCGTAGACAGCGTTTGGGTTGCTAATTTTTAAAATCACTCGCGCTTTTACCTTACCAGATGTTTCGCAATCCAATAACACACCTGTTCACTGACAACTTCTTCACCACTTAACAACAAAATTTTTCAGGACCAACGACAAAAAAATTAACTGCCCAACAACAATATTTGCCGCTGTGGAACATCTTTACTGTCGAATGACAACAGGTTTGTTGGAAAACAATTACAGCTATTTCTAAACAACAAAATTGTCAGGACCCGACGCCGACGAAACTACAAACTGTTAATCGACAGCATTTGTCGTAGTAGAACAACTTCCCTGTCAAATGACAACGTACCTGTTCAAAAACAGTAAAAGTTGTTTGAAAGCAGCAAGTTTGTCGGGACCTGACGTGAAAGTTAGCTGTCAATCGACAACATTTGCAGTATTAGAACTACTTTCTTGTCGAACGACTCCCTAAGGACTTGTGTTGTTTGTCAAACAAATATCGTTAAAAGACAGTCATTTATCGGTAAAATAATATCAACCCAAATATTGTTAACCGACAGCCACATATTATTGTTCTTATTCAGATATGAAGTCTGTTCTGAAACAACCACCTTGTCTGATAACATCATCGTTATCACACGGAATTTCATCATGCCCTAGTCAGAGAGTCTTAAAAGCTGATATCAAAATCAGCTTTCTAATATCTGGAAAAGCCACGCTACAGGCACTTAAGTCAGGTCGTTAAATGGTTGACCTACCCTGAAGAATGATGTCGGCGTCGAAACGAAGTTTTAGCGTACTCTTTTGGATGGAAGGAGAGCTAATGAATTTCAAGGAAACTGTTTATCTTACAATTTATTTATATATCCAAACCGTGTATCAGGGATGTGCTTTCACAAAGCTTTGTTTTAAATGTTTTCATTTACGTACTCTGTGTTCAGAGCTTCGTCTTCCAAAGTCACCTGTCGACGTACGACTCGACTAGGCTGACCCAAGGGGGCAACCACCCATAAAAATGGTCGATCGACTATTAAATTTTGAATGTAGTACAACTATTACTAATCATTTACACCTATCACGCTAAGTACAGGTATTACAACGCTATTGTGACTGATGCAGTGCCATTACAGTGCAGGTACGGCAATTACATCAATTACAATCATTACATCAATTACGCAAATTAAAGGAAGTATAACATCGCTATTGCGGCTATTATAGTACCATTACAGTACAATTACGGCAATTTCTCAATTACAATCATTACATCAAAGGGTAAACAACTCTGAATTTTGTTATACATCACTAATTCAGGCTAATTCAAACTAATTCACACTTAATTAAACTAATGCACACTAATAAGTAAATCACACAAACCCCCGAAAAATTAAATTCAGTTCAAACCAATTAACACTAATTCAGATCGATTCACACTAATTCAAACGAATTCTAAACAAATCCCAGCAAATTCAAACAAGTACAAGAACATTCAAAACAAATTCAAGCTAATTCCAAACTAATTCAAACAAAACTTTGAACTAATTCACACTATTTCAAAGGAATTCCAATTCACGTCAATTCACACTATTTTAACCTAATTCAACACAAATTCACTCCAATTTACACTAAGTATAACGAATTCAGGCTAATTCAAACAAATTATAAGGCCAATTCAAACAAATTTACACAAATTCAAGGCAATGCAAACAAATTAAAACAAATTCAAACAAATTCAAAGTAATTCAAATTCGTTTCACGAGACCTATCCACCACTTTCAGAGTTGTTTACCCCTCGATTACATCCATTCCGCATCTATAACGCAACTACACGGCATTACACATCAATTCCCTGGTAAAAATTTTAAGGAGTGAGGTTGCAGTTAAGAGGCAGGTAAGTGGCACATCTGCCCCTTAACTGCTACTTAATTAAGTGGCACTTAAGTGGATTGTGTCGTTTTAAGGTGTACTATAGTGGCAAGTAAGTGGCAACTAAGTGGCAAGCAAGTCCCGTGAAACTCTAAAAAGGTATGTTACATATGTGGCAGACATGTATGTCACCATACGGTTTGAGCTTGTATGTACCATGCGAATGACATGTGTGTGTCATACATGTACCATACAGACTTCACACATATCCACGCATTAAGGATATTTCTTTGGTTTTTCCTGGCTTTGTCTACTCTACTTCTAAAAAACTTTTTTTTTTTGCATAGACTTTTTGATTTACTTTGTTTCAGTACATGTACACGAACAATTTTATCTCATTTAATTGAAGGAAACTTACATTTGGAACCGATTATGTGGAGATTCGAACCCGCGACCTGAAGCTTACTGGACTGGTGTGTTGACCACTGGACCACCCTGCCACGCCTAAATATTATGCGAAGAGGCACAGTCTTAAGCTACGTGCGTATAATATATATGTTACATGTGTGTTACATGCATGGAACTTATGTGGAGTCCTATGTCATTTTAATTACGTGCGTTAAACATTTTAATAGTTCAAAAATTTTCTGAAACCAGAGAAGCTCTGAGGTCCATTCAAAACAAGTCTCTAAGTCATATTTGGCAAGTTGTTCCTACTCCTGGGTGTATAGCAGTAGATCCCTCTGATGTGCTAGGACAATATTTGTTTATGAAAACACATGATGTTGAATACGGTACTTGTCTGCCTTATGGTTGTGTGGGAGACTGAATGAATATCCATGTGTGTATGCTTTCTTTGTGGTAATTCATAAATAGTAATTCATAAGTGTGTTTTAAAAATTTCTGTCAACTTCACTTGCTATGTCAGTAAAATTTAAATCCCTTAATGCTCTTTAGTTACCACTTTATTTCTACTTCGATGGCACTTAATAGGTCCGCTTCCTTTCCCCTTTGTTACCCCTTTAGGACCACTCCAAAGCCTCTTTCGTGCCACTTCAAAGAGGAACCTTACTTACACCTTAATCGCCATTTGTATGTCTCTTACATGCCACCTGGGCTCTTTGACACTTAGTGCCACTTACCTGCCACTTAACAACACTTAATAGCCTCTTCACTCCTTAAAATTTTTACCAGGGTTACAACCATTACACTACTATTTTAGCTATTACACGACTATAAGATTACTATTACATAGCTAACACGACCTTAGAAATAGCTCCCAGCCTCGCAACCTTTTTTTTTAATCTCCTTTCCTCACATCACACCTATTACAAACCTATTCGACGCGTTCTAACAAAAAGAGCCGATCTGCAGCGCTCCCAATACACAAGATGCTATCTGCAGCGCACCGAATACACAAAAGCCGATCTGCAGAGCGCACCGAGTACACAAAAGCCTATCTGCAAAACATGGGTTTTGGGATACCTGAACAGAAGTGTTTGTAACTCTGCATTCGCTAGTTCAAGCTTACTTTTTACAGTCAATAACTAAACAGTGGACCTTAACGATCCCTTCCGTGTGCAGTGCGCATATTTTCCTGAATGTCTTTCATTAACTTGCAAACCACATGTGTACACAAAAGTGAAGGGCTCCACCAAAACCGAAACTTTTTTTGCAGACAGGCTTTTATGTATTTGTTGCGCTGCGCTGCAGATCGGCTTTTGTGTATTCGTCGCGCTTCAGGCGGCTCTTGTGTGTTCGGAGCGCTGCAGAACGGCTCTTGTTGATAGGACGCGTCGTGTTACAGGTATTTCAGAGATGTTACAGTCATTACATACCTATTGCAGGCATTACTCCAATATAAAATATAACGAGGCAGTAACTGAGCAACTACAGACCCCTCGGCCGACTATTCAACAAGAAATATACCCCCTTAGGCAAACCCTCGACAAAGAGAAAGACGAATGTGGCCAGGGTGAGCCCCCCAGCGAGGAACAGGAAGGCGGGGCGCAGCATGGTGAGCGTGAGCGGCCTCACACCCGCCCGCACGTCCGTGCTGCTACTGGCTCTACTGCTTTCCAACTTCGCCTTAAATTCTTCCTGTCTCTGATAGAAACAGCAGGATATGCCTGCCTGCCTTTCGCGCCTGCCCATTTTAATTATTATCGCCCCGAGCTCTGAGCCCTTGTTCGAAAAGGCAAACACACGCGGTTGCCCAGACTGTATCCGGAACGAGTGCAGAATTTTGTCGTAGACGGTCCACTTTTTTATCAGCCTCTCAAATATAGGATCCAAAAACAAAATGAAGGCCCGTCCTCGATTGAGAGCAGCTTGCTGGTAGACCACTGTTGGTCGCGAGGACGTCTCCGAGATCTTCATTCGATTGCGTAAGGACTCCGACAGCTTGTCCTCGATCATGCGAAAGACTTCGAAGTTCGATTCTACAGGCAGGCCGCTCTCATCGAGGGCTTGGAGGCTGTCGATCTCCCCGCGGGGCCGGGCGGCGGACAACATACCGAGCAGCAGACCCTGATAGGCGGCCGCCAAAACGATGCAGACGAACAGCCAGGCGCCGAGCAGCGGGCGCAGCGCGGGGCTGGCGGCCGGGGGCGGCGTGGGCCCCTGCCCCAGCAGCGGGGCAAGGGCGAGCAGCAGCGCGTCCCCACGGTCCCGGCGGAGGGCCCAGGCCAGGGCGGCCGCCGTGCTCAGAGCGGCCAGCGCCGTGCACAGCCACACCGCCGGCGAGAATTCCAGGGCGACGGCGGCCAGCGGGCTGATTACGGGGCCGAGCCCGGCGGGCACCACGACGACTATCGAACTCATTCGTTCGCTGTACAGGGCCGATAGCTCTGCAGGAGAAGATGGCTGTAAGGAGAATTCGAAAACTATCCCGTCCAGTCTGCAGTTAGATAAAAGGGTATTTATTTTATCAGAAACCAAACTATCATTTTCCGTCGTATATAGAGTGTTTATAACTTTGCGTGGCTTTAAAGCATACCGGGCGACGTCGTCTGCCAAAACGGCTAAATTCTTTACTCTTTCGTGTTGCCCTAATGTCATAAGGTTGAGTGGGGTAGTTGCGGGCCCCGGCGGCGGACGCCACTTGTCACAGAAACGCATGAACAGCCGCGCACCCCGCAGCCAGCGCTGCTCCTCTACCGACCAGCGGTCCACGAAAATGAAGTGCGATGGGTTTTTAATGCACTTCGTGCGAATGTTGCTGACGTACAGGTGCACGGTGCCGTCGGCGTCAGTCAGCGCAAGCGCCGTCTCGTCCCCGCAGCGCCGCGTGCGCGACAAGTGCCTCATGACGGTCTCGTCCTCCAGGAACTCCTGCGGCGAGCGGGCAACGCGCGTCCAGAACAACGCGCGGCGGATCAGTGGAAGCGTCCTGATCTTCGACAAGTACCCTGGCACGTCCGCGAGGACCAGAAGAACGTGGTGCGTCTGCTGAACAGCGACCACCAGCCTGTCGGCCTCGTTGTACCTGACGTCGCTGTCCAGCAAGACGCACGGCGTCCCCTCGGGGAGGGCCCGGAGCAGGTCGCCGGTCCAGCTCGCGTGGTCTATCACCACGACGCCGGCCTCGTACGGTGGCAGAAACGCGGACAGTAGCGCGGCTGCAGCCGCGGCCTCGTTGGCCGTGGACATGTCCCCGACGGCGATGTCAGCCCTCGCCCCCAGGGCGCAGAGCAGCTGCAAGACGATCAACGGAACGGAGACCATGTCGCGGGCTAGGCCCACGAGGAATGCTCGCTGGCATTCAGTGCGGGCGAACTCCAGCCACACGGCGGTGTGACAACTTCGATCGGTCCATTACCGTTCTAGCGTCGTCTTCTATCTAATTCTGATAACAGACTTTTCCTGGGGCCGTCACCGCAGACGATTGCGCACCACCTGTGGCGCGGTGCCACTCACGACGATGTTTGACGGTTTGCCTCGCGATTGGCATAATAGCAATAATAGTAGCCGTGTGCGCCGTATTGATCAGGGTAAGTGCCTTTGCATAAGATAGATTTATCGACAGACATCCGCTGACTTGCTTTTTTCCCGTAGATTGCCTTTATTAATGACGTTTTTATTTCAAAACTTGTGTGTCATTGTATTCACAGTTCTTTGCGCTGTCGTACTTATTTTTATAAAATGCTGTCAGTGCGTGATGAAAATTGTTTTGCTTGGCCGATTGCCTGAAGCTAAAACTGACGAAATTAGCTTTGGAGCAATTAGATTGTCCGACCGGGTGATTTCCCCGAAATTCGAAAAAGCGCTGCCCTGCCTTGAGTAGATGGGTAAATTGTGGAAGGAATATGTATGATAGACGTCCAGGCCGGTGCCTGTTCTGAGCTAGTAGGCAAATATTTTGTAGCGTCGGCTAAAGTGCACGTTACAGTGCCGCAACGTCCTTCAGGAGGCTTACTGCCGCAAAAATGTTTCGTGTTTTCACGCCACCCCTTCGATTGCAGAGCAAAATAAAATAAACGATTAAACCTCTGATGTATTCGAAACCTCACTGCAAGGGTAGCCTATCTCGTGTCGGTGCATTGATCCAGCTTATCTGTGCTCACCTATATCGTGCTCACCTATAGCCTATCTCGTGTCGGTGCGTTGAAACCAGCCTATCTGTGCCGCAAGAAACAGAACTAGCCCACATTCGGCACTCTCATCCAAGCGCAATTCAACCTCGCATCAAGAACATATGAGTATGATTCCAGCGCAAATGGGAATGATTTGAGAACAAATTGGAGTTGAGTTGAGCATACGAACGAACAGTCAAAAGCTCAGGGACTTGCAGACTTAAAGTCTCGGCGAGGAGGAAACAGCTCTGAAATTTCTGTATACCTTGTAATTCATGAAAATTCAGAATAATTCACTGAAAATTAGAAAAAAATCACAAAAGTTTAAGAAAATTCAGGAAAATTTACAAAAACTCACGAAATGTTAACACCAAATTCAGAGTTGTCCCGAGCACTCGATTCAAGAGTGCCGCCCTGTGAATGGAGAGTTGTAGCGTCCACTGAAATGAACGGGGGTCAGGTCGTAGTGGAGGCGAGGTCAGGTCGAGGTGCTGGTGTTGCTGCACCTCTCGGGCTCGGGGCCTCCAGCCCCCACCCGCCGGGCCGGGCCCAGGACTTTGCCTTGTTCGCGCCCGGACCGGATGTTCCGGTCGTGGAACTGCAGCGCAGCGCGCATCCGGTTCCGGTCCGGCAGTCAGCCGTTGCGAAACCTAAGCCTGCCCTAACCTGCCCCGCAAAGCCCGCGCAATTTGAGGCGAACGATCGACAAAACGATAAAAATAACTCAATCAGTTCGAAATGTCGCGGGCAAAATCGAAAAAACTCACACGTCTCCCGTCCGGAACCGTTGATGTCGCTTTCACCCGCACCTCTCCGCTTCGCGCATCTGAGAGTCTGAATTTTTATGAATTCGGTAAACGCCCCTTTAAATGTATGAAATTTCAAAGAAAATTGAAACTTTTTCCCACGTATGTGTGAACGGCAGTTCGTAACATTGCATTGAGTGGGCGTCATTCAAACATTGCAGTGTGGTGGTTACTGGTTTATTGAATGAGGGAGAAAAGACGACGTCCACGGGCAGCTCTAGGCCTGAGCGGTTATAAGAAAAAAATTAACGATCAGCGACTTTTAAAATAATCGAAAAGAGAGTCGATTCAATTTTTCATAATCACAAATCGAATTCAAAAGAAATTGAATTTATTCTTTTATAAAACAAGGAAGAAAAACGAAAATTGAAAAGTCTATAAGTTTTAGAAAGGAGACAGAAAGGTAAGAGACGATCATTTGATTACATTTGATCAATTAATTTCCGTTTTCCTATTTCAGTTCGAAAACAGATTTTAATTGATCAAGAAACCCGAGGGGTCCTCTTGTCCAAAAAAAAAAATAATCAGTGTACCTCCTAAAACCAAATCACTGAGAAATAAGAAAAAGTCAGAAAAATCAAAATAATTTTAGAAAAAATCAATTTAAAAAATCAGAAAAAATAATAAAATCAGAAAAGTCAGTTACAAAACTCAAAAAAGATCACGGAAAATCAGTAATAATCAGAAAAAATAGGCGTACGCTTGAATTTATTGTGAAAGACCCCTCGAATAAGAAACCACACAGGCCCATAGCTCTGACCCGCAATCCTGGAGATGTGAGCCCTGCTGCCCGCCGCTCCATCCTGCCCCACCGCGGACTAGAGAGAGAGAGAGAGAGAGAGAGAGAGAGAGAGAGAGAGAGAGAGAGAGAGAGGGGACAGCAGGTGACAACCATCGAGACGGGTCTAGGACGCGGGCCACAGGCCCCAGGCCGCAACCGCTGCGCCGACAAGACAAACAGCGCCCCTTCTGCAAACTGCCGCTTTAAATTCGATTAGAAGTTGGCACATCGTCCCCCCCCACCCCCATACCTCCGCTCTGCTCTCAGTGATCAACCCCCCCCCCCCCCCACCTCCCAGCCGCACAGTAACAAACCGGGTTTAGCGCTGTCAAAACTCTCCCTGGGCGGCGCGAGGGTATAGCGCTGTCATCGCGAGGAAAAGGATACAGGACAGCGGGGCTTACTGCCGTCTCGTTATGGCGGAGTGTTACCCGCCAGCGGGGATTCACCGTAATGATTCACAGTTCAGGGCCAAAAAAAAACAAACAAAAAAAAACGCGTTTCGCACGATTTTAAACTGTGATACCAAGTGTGCAACTGCAAGTGTGCAGCTCCCAGTTTTACATGTACAAGTGCTCAACTCAGAGTTGAGCAATTGCGAGTGTTTAACTCGAAAGTTATACACTTGGAAGTGTTATTCAACAACGAAAGTGTTGTCCGGAGCAGTAAACACTTGCAAGTGCAGAACTGTGGTGTCGAACACTAACGAAGGCACAGCCGTGGAGTTGAGCAGTTGCAATCGAACGGCTGTTGAGACGGCTGTTGAGATGAACACTTTCGCGCGATAAACGTTGAGTTGTACTCTTAAAAGCGTTGAACAGTTGCACACTTCGTTTAACAGTGTAAATTTGGCACTCAGAGTAGGAGTTGGCCTGAAATTACAGCGAAAATTCCACACCTTTCCTGCTGGTTCAAGTTGAACCGAAATTCACTCAGCTATACCGTTGGTAGTGCATGTGACATTCACTCGAGGGGCCAATCACTCGTGAAATCCTGTGTGCAAACACGGAGAAATATCGATGAAATCTTCTGTATTCCAGCTTAGAAATCTCATGAAGTATTATAGAAATCTATCAAACAAGAAATCTTGTGAAATCCCCTGAAACCTTGTCAATAAATCTTTCAGAATTTTGTAAAATCTCATAAGAGTACCAGAGGAAACCCTTTCAAAGATGCTTCACTCGATACAAGCGACAAATGTACCTGTTGTATTCCCAGTGTAGCTATCTTTTCTGCATCGCGCGCTGGCGAATCGTACCATGACATTCGCGTCTATCGCAAGGAGTCGTCAAATCATTTCTACCGTGTACGGAGGAATATTAAATACTACAGGAATTACGCATTTTTAAGGCAAATTGCATTGACAGAGTTAATCAGGAACTATGAGTAATGTTTACATAAGATTTCCAGTAATCTGTAACATTTGAGGTATCACCAGCCTGCTGTATACGGAGGAATATCGAAATAGTTGACCCCTTGGACTACCGTGTATTGAAGTGGAGCAGCAACCCTTGCTCTATCATCAGTAAGAGTGTGTGTGTGTGTGTGTGTGAGAGAGAGAGAGAGAGAGAGAGTGAGAGAGAGAGAGAGAGAGAGAGAGAGAGAGAGAGAGAGAGAGAGAGAGAGAGAGAGAGAGAGAGAGAGAGAGAGATGGAGCACGACGCGTGACGCGTTTCCGAACGCCAAAGTTAAACACTGAGCCGGCCGGCCCACTCGCGCCTTGGATGTCGGGGTGGGGTGGAGTGGGGTGGGGTGGGGTGGGGTGGGGTGGGGCGTGGTGTGGGGCGGTTGGCCGGATTAGCGGCTCACCCTCCTCATCAAATTCCCGCCACAGGCGCCCTCTTGTATGCGCGTGTGTGTGTGTGTGTGGTGAGAGAGAGAGAGAGAGAGAGAGAGAGAGAGAGAGAGAGAGAGAGAGAGAGAGAGAGAGAGAGAGAGAGAGAGAGCCAACGCATGCATCGTAATTCGATCTGCGCCGGATAGAATTTTTCTCGTCTCCGCGGATCTCCGCTAGCATCCCAGGGCGTTCTGCTCTCTGGAAATAAGATATCCCGCGGAGGAGAAGAAAGTCGACGCGGAGGGGGAGGGGGGGGGGGAGAGACCATGGCAGGGGGCGGGGCGAGGAATTCTCCCCTGCTTTACACCATTCCAAATCCCAGATTCCAAGTAGTGGCGTTCCCTGCACCAGCCCCACCCCCCTACCCTAGCTCTTATCTTGACCCCCCTTGCCCTCCCTACCCCCTCAACCACCTCCCTCTCTCTCTCTCTCTCTCTCTCTCTCTCTCTCTCTCTCTCTCTCTCTCTCTCTCTCTCTCTCTCTCTCTCTCTCTCTCTCTCTCTTTGACGGATCAGGCGGCTACTCGCGCGCTTACTCCCAGTATTCGATATGGAAATGTTAAGCGGATAAGCGCCAAGACTGGGAAGCGAGCAAGCGAGACAGAGGACGACAGAGAGGGGGGGAGAGGGAGAGAGAGAGGGTGAGCGGGGGCGGGAGAGAGGGTGATTCATTAGTTTATAGAATGAGAGAGCAGTGGGGAAAAAGTTGGAAGATGGCGTCCGAATGGCGGCTTCAAATTGTTGCCATATGCAAATGTGCTTAATCCACAATTTGCATTTGAAAACAGAGAAAGGGACACAATGTAAAAGGGATGGGGTGCGGAGGAGCGATGAAAGGGTCCGTGAGAGAGAGAGAGAGAGAGAGAGAGAGAGAGAGAGAGAGAGAGAGAGAGAGAGAGAGAGAGAGAGAGAGAGAGAGATGTGATGCTACCTTGCTCATCCCGTTAATGAGCTGGCTTGCCGTTGCGGCGGGCGAGGAACTTATAAACGTGCGGTATTTCGTAACGACCGACTTATTGCACGCTAAACCGCAAACTCTTAGTAAAGTAAAACGCTTCTGCGGCCAAATGCTGACGAGACATAGATAAAACTACTACATAGAAAAAAAAGAAAAATCGTCTCGCTGAAGAGAAGAAAAATTCTCGAATAATTTCCACATTACAAATACCCTCCATGGAACGGGTGAATAAATATCCATTTTAAAGTTGGGCTCAAGTGCCCCGCTCGACGCCTTTGGCGGCCGCTCGCGCTCGTTTCCATCGCGATTGCACGGCTCACCATTTGAATAACATTAATGGTTATTATTGCGCGAACCGCGTAATCTGTGAAAAGTCTGGGCAGAGAGAGAGAGAGAGAGAGAGAGAGAGAGAGAGAGAGAGAGAGAGAGAGAGAGAGAGAGAGAGAGAGAGAGAGAGAGAACGATCATTGTAGAAAGAGGCAAATAAGCAGAAAACGTGTGCGCGCATACTGCTGTAACATACTGTAGTTGAGGCCGTATGCGGGGAGAACAACTTGAAATTTTGGTATACAAAATTTCTAAATTTTCTGTCAAACAAGTCAAAAATGGCCTTAAATTGTCCATGGTTCTGAATGTCTCTACAGTGGTTCCCTGTTCGTCACTCTTTCCCAATCAACACGATTGAAGAAGAAACGGCTTTAAGGTCCGGCCGCCTCCTCCCTGACGCTGCAAAATATTTTGGGAATGTGCAAAATTTGATGTTTACGACTGATGTTGAAAATTTACGATCAGACTCGTAAATTGACGAATAGACATTGCTTTCGTTTAGGAATGATAAGTCAAAACCAATTACAATTAAATAATTCTAAATTTTACTATTTAATAACGCAACCTTACGCTATTTCTCATCATGTAAAACTTTTCCCGTAACTCCTACAAAACCTCTCGCACGCTAGGCAGCCCGGTGGGCAACACGCCCACAGCCGCGCAGCCGGGTCACCTTCTGCCTACCCGACAGGCGCTAGAGTCCTATATGGGGAGAGAAACGCGAACTCCTCAAATGCGTCGAGAAATCCCTCATACCTTCCCCGCGCGCCCCCGCCTCTCCCCCGCGGGCTTCCCCCCACTCCATCCAGAGGGCCCGGGGCCTCATACCCATTGGCTCTCATTGGCCAATGGCTATGAGGCCCCGGAGCCGCGCGGGACCCCAGCGAGGGCACTCCCGAAACAATAGTTCGTCCAGTTCTTTGCTGCTCTCTCTTTTCTCCGTAAGATGCGAGAGAGAACGTGCACCGCTCCCTCTTTCGGAAAAACCCGAGGCCCCGAGCACGTGGCCCGGAGACTCGGCTGCTGGGCAGATAGAGGTTAGAGGTTAGGTTGCGGGGGCATGTTCGCAGGAATACGGATCGTTCTTATTAAGTACAAGTGGCGTTGGAGTTTGAAAATACCCGATACAAATCTTGAACTTTCCCCAAAAAATGGGCTCCTGTATAGGGCCTTACTACAGTCGAGTATTTAAAAAACACAATGTAAATTGTACCGGAGGTACGGGCATCAAAGATACAATTTGAAAAGCATCCCTCTGCAAACCTTAACATTGTCATTCCGAAAACCATGTATCATGTTAATCCTTGAACAGGATCCTTCCCGAAAAAGTATTGTACCAATATGTTATCACATGATTGTCTCTAAATAAAATAGAAATGAGTGTCCCCGTCGCTCCGCTCTGCACACAGTCAAATTCCGCGCTCCTCGTGGGGCGCCCCCCACTCCCTACTGAGTAGCCAATGGGCGTGAGGCCCCCCCACTCCAGGCCTGGGGCCCCTGTATGAGGAATTCTGCTGGCAGATCAGGAGGACAGCCATCGCGTTTCTCTCCCCTCTAGGACACTAACAGGCGCCCGCCGCCACCGCCCGCCCAGTAGGCAGCACGCACACAGCCGCGCAGCCGGGTTGCCTATCGCCCACCCGACAGGCGCCCCCGCCTTGTGTCACCCTCATCCGTCCTTTTCCGTTTGCTTCGTAATTTTCTCGTCACTCCCCTGAAGCTGAGAGAGAGAGGAGGAGGAGAGAGAGAGAGAGAGAGAGAGAGAGAGAGAGAGAGAGAGAGAGAGAGAGAAGGGGGTATAATCCCCTCGTAATCCGGACGGCGGCACAGAGGCGCGTCAGGCGGGGCGGGGCGGGGCGAGACGTGGCGGGGCCCTTTGAGCGTCTGTGAGTGTCCAGGGGCGGAGCGCTGCAGTCGCCCCTTTAGCACCAACAGGACGAGGACTTAGTCCTCAGGTTCCCGGTTTGACACGAACAGCAGCTAGTAGATCCTCTCCCCTCTCTCGACTGTAGAACCTCCCCCCGTCCCTCCCAGCACTGCTGTTTCAATTTGAACGTTATTTGACATTGGCCTACAAGCCGACCCGTCTCCGACCGCGGGCCAGACTCGCTTGCAGCCGCGCGCTCCCCGCAGAATGCATAATTAATACTCGTAATAAAAAATAGATATGAAACGCAAAGAGAAAGAGAGATAGGGAGAAGGCGAGGGGAAAAAAAACAACAGTGTGAATTGAAACGGAATCTGGGGTCAATGACTGCAAACCATGGTAGCGCGGTACAGGATCTGAGAGTGAGTGAATGAGTGAGTGAGAGAGCGAGGGGGAGAGAGAGAGAGAGAGAGAGAGAGAGAGAGAGAGAGAGAGAGACGGAGGGTAGTCCAGCAGGAGTGCACAGAGACACTGCGAGACGGGCCTAAACCCTTTTGTCCGTCCCGGTGGTTCCCTCTGGTCGTTCCCTCTCGGTTGGGCTCCATTGTGCCCGGGCCCCACCGCAATCAGTACAATTCACCTCGGTATTCACTAATTTAATGACCTACAAAGCGCTCTACAGCACACGTCGTCCCCCGCTGCAGCAGCAGCTGACCGACACGGGGAGGGAGGTAACCATCGGACAACCGCGCCGGCCGGCTCGACCTTGGTCACGGGCCTTTCATTGTTTCCCGTGATTGTGTATTTTCGCGTCTATTTCTTTTCCCCGAGTCTTCCACCCCCGTGCTTCATTTGTATTCATTCATTCATTCGCCCACTACCCCCTGCCTCCTAGCCCGGCGCTATACCAAAGTCTGGGACGTTCGTAAAGCCTCTGAGAGAGGGAGGGAGAGAGAGGGAGAGAGCGAGAGAGAGAGTAAACGAGAGGCAGAGAGAGAGAGAGAGCGAGAGAGAGAAAAAGAGCGAGAGAGAGAAAAAGAGCGAAAGAGAGCAAACGAGAGAGGGAGAGAGAGAGAGAGAGAGAGAGAGAGAGAGAGAGAGAGAGAGAGAGAGAGAGAGAGAGAGAGAGAGAGAGAGAGAGACGGTGCCCTCTCCAGTGCCCTGCCCGACACCCACTCGACCGGCGGCAGGGCGTACAGCCCAATCCAGAGTCGATCAGTTGGGCGGTGGATTCAATTTGCTGACCTCTCGATACACAGAGGCCCTCAGACCGCCTGCGCTGGCGAGGTAGGAGGCAGCAGGGCCTCCCGAACTCGGCCTCCCTCCCTGGGAAACCTAAAGTGAGTCACTCACTTGTAGGAGTGCGAATGTTCATTCGTGCACTTGCGCATGTGCGCGATTTTCTCCCAACCTCGAGCGGGGAACGGTGCACACAAGGAGTACGGAGTACACCCGGAGTACACTCGGAGTACGCGGAGTACACATGGGGTACGCGGAGTACAGATGGAGTACGCGGAATGCAGATGGAGTTCCCGGAGTACAACTGAAGTACGCGCAGGCCTGTACACAGGAGTACACTAGTCGTCCACCCCTCGCCCAACCTCCACTTTCGCATTCGCACACAGTACTCTTCTTTGAGTATTACCCAGGTGTGTGTAGGCCGGAAACGACTGGAAAGAAAAAGGGTGGGAAGAAAGAAACCGGGAACTTTCAATTCACACGCACGAGGTGCAGCAGAGCAGTGGAGGGGGTGGGGGTGGGGGTTGTTAAGGTAAAGGACTGCTCTGCAAACGCCGCTTGAAATGCTGCAATCCGGTCGGATAGGGGTGGAAAGGAGGGGGTGGGGGGCGGGCCTGGAATCCAGACAACAATGCAAGGGAGTCCCTGCCCTTGCTGCCCAGGGGGTTGTCCTTGGTCGTAAGAGGAAGAGAGAGAGAGAGAGGGAGAGGGGGGGGGGGTACATGGGGAGAGAGAGGGGGAGGGGGCGAGAGGGTCAGACTTTGTGCCTAGGGGGTGATTTACGCGTGTACAGCCCGGGCTGCAGAGTGCCCGTGGGGTGGGGCGGGGTGGGGTGGGGCGGGGCGGGGCGGGGGGATGAGGCCGTGGCGTAGCCACGCTGCCCGTGTGAGCACTGTATCGCAACACACTCGTCTCCTTAACTCCTCGTGCTCTTTTTTTATTCTTTTGGAGAAATGCCAAAACTTCCCTAGCGAGCGCGCCACGCTTTACGCGCAATTATTTTTATGTAGACTTATTTATAGATGAAATTGACTCTTTCTTTTTTAAAGGGAGAGGACACAGAGAATAGATGTGGATATGTTTTTTTTATTCCTTTTTATTTCTTATTTCTTTGACGGCGCAGTGCGCGGGGGGCGTGGACGGAGCAGGTTCGGCGAACCTCGCACAGCGGGAGAGGGGTGGGTTATGTGTGGTATCGCAGTGTTGTTCTCCCGTCCCTTTCCCTCCGCCCCGCCCCGCCCCGCCCCGCCCCACCCCGCCCCGCCCCGCCCCGCCCCGCCCCGCCTCACCCCGCCTCACCCCGCATGCCTCCCTTCCGAAGAAGATAGGTGGCAGATTGCTTAGAGCTTCGTGGCGAAAAACCACTTCCTCACATGATGAATAGCGGGGCTTACTGCGGGGCGGTGGCCCCAGGCCCAGCCCCCCGGCGGCGGGGCGGGGCGGGGCGGGGCCGCCTGCCCGAGTGAAAAAGATGAGTGTTTCTTCCCCAAAAGGCAGCGGGGGTCCTAACGGGCCGGAAGGCGCTGCCACGGCGGAGCGCGCGGGGTGGGGTCGTTGCGGGGCGGGGGAGGGTGCCCGCCCGGCCCGAGGCCCCGTACAGCTCTCTCGCACACGCTCACGCCCGCCACTGCACGCCCCGCCCCGCCCCGCCCCGCCCCGCCCCGCCCCGCCCCCCGCCGCGCTTCTAGCCCGCTCCTCTCAGCCTGTACCATCTGATCTCCCATCCGCTCCGGTGCTTTTATGTCCCTGGGGAGGGGCGCGGTGGGGCGGGGTGGGGTGGGGTGGGGAGGGGCGGGGCGGGGCGGGGTGCGGCGGGCGCGGCGGCGGGGCGCGCTGGTGAGCTCGCTGCTGCCGCCGCCGGCTAGTCGTTGCGCGCCGCCATGCATGCAACAGCTGAGATCAGACCGCCCCGCCCCGCCCCGCCCCGCCCCGCCCCGCCCCGCCCCGCCCCGCCCCGCCCCGCCCGGCACACTTGAACACTGCCACGGCGCTCCCTACGGGATGCGGCGTATAAGTTCCTCCGCGCGCGCCCCTATACACTGTAAACATAAGCACAAGGAGAGAGGGAGGGAGATATGGAGGGTGAGAGGGAGAGGGGAGGGGGTAGAGAGAGAGAGATGGAAAAGAAATACCTTCGCGGCTGGGGGGTGCGATGTGGGACACCACTTAACCCCGCGCCCCGCCCCAGCAAACTTCCAGGCGCCGCCCGACCGCCCCGCCGTGGTTCATAAAAAATAGTTCTGTCCGAGCACCTGCTGCTGCTGCTGCTGCTGCTGTCGGC
The DNA here is from genome assembly GCA_029379305.1 of Frankliniella fusca. Classification (NCBI taxonomy): domain Eukaryota; kingdom Metazoa; phylum Arthropoda; class Insecta; order Thysanoptera; family Thripidae; genus Frankliniella; species Frankliniella fusca. The sequence goes on from JAHWGI010000256.1 coordinate 1,211,669, forward strand.
CCATCACGAGCTAAATAAATACAGTTCTTCTTGAGTGTGCCACACCGCCGCGCCTGCGGGTGGCGCCGAAGGCCCTCCACTATAAATTCAAGCGTGCACCGATCTTTCTAGTTTTTTTTGGTGAGTATCCTTGTTTTATTTTCCTTTTTCTTCTTCTGATTTTGCCTCATTTCCCTGATTTTTTCCTGACTTTTTTTATTTATTTTTTTACCTGATTTTTTTACTGACTTGTTTTGGGTGTACACTGATTTTTTCGAGTGGTGGACCCATCGGGTGGCGCACCCCGTTGTCAGCTGAAACATACGCTGAAAGCCGATTGCTTTCATCTGTTGCGTGTTCGAAGAACCCAATGCACTTCCGCTTCAACCCCTTTAATGCCCTTTATGGCATTTTTAGGCAGTCGATTAGACTGACTTTTACGTTTGGTATGAAGACCAGCTAAAATATAAGCCCCGTCTTGATTCAGTATCCAGTAAAAGCCAGCCAGTTAAAATATAAGCCCCGTATTGATCCAGTAAAAGCCAGCCAGTTAAAATAGTCCGCCTGCAGGCAGCGCTCACTCCCCCAGCCCCCCACCCCTCCCAGACTGTATATAGGAGAGGAGCGTGTGTGCGGCTCGCGGGCGGACTGGCGGGCTGCGGGCGGGCGTCAAGAGCCTCAACGCTGTACCAGGCGGCAGGAGCTGGAGGAGGTGGCCCGGCGCTCCCCGCGCGGCGCGCAGCATGCAGCTGTGCCTCACCAGCCCGCGCCCGACCGCCTTCCCAGCCGCCCCCGCCCCTCTCGCCCTGCCCCGCCCCCGCGTGCCAGCCATCTATGGACCCTTTGTATACAAGCGCGCTGCTGAACCCTCATCACGTTACACCTCTTGACAGCGTTCGCTCATATCGCAGTAAAGAAGTGACAAAGCTACGATTGGTCCCCACGTTCCATTATTTAAGTTTGAAATGAATTGAGTACGGTACAGATAATTTTAAAAGCCAGTTAAAATATAATCCAGTATGACCAAGTTAAAATTCAAGTCCCTGAGAATAAAAATCAGAAATCAGCCACGGTAAAACTGTAATCTTGTTAGGAAGCCGATTTGTCTGACTTTTAAGTTTGGTATAAAGCCCAGTTAAAATAAAAAGAGCGTGTGTGCGGGCTGGGACCGGCCGGGAACCACGTTCGCTCGTATCAGAGAGTAAAGAAGTGACAAAGTTACGATTGGTCCTGAAGTTCCAATATTTAAGTTTGAAATAAATAATGAATGTGGTTCAAATAATTTAAAAGCCAGTTAAAATATAATACAATATGATCCAGTTAAGAAAAATTCTAATTCTATCCGAAATTGTCACTTTGTAAGTTTATATTGTCTCGTATTGTTTTGATATTTTTTCGTATTGTTTATACCGGCGCACCTAATTGTTTCCAGTTCCTCACCCCCTGGTTCTGCAGTCGCTGTAAAAATTAGCGACTTATCTGTCGTTAATTTACGAAAGAATTTCCAACAGTTTGTCGCAGTAAAGAAGTGACAAAGTTACAATTGGTCCCCTAGTTCCAGGATTTAAATTTGAAATGAAATGAATGCGGTTCAGATAATTTAAAAGCCAGTTAAAATATATTCCAGTATAACGCAGTTAAAAATTCAAGCCTGTAAGAAGAAAAATCAGAAAATCAGCCACGTTAAAACAGGAATCAAAGTGTCCATGATTTCTACGCATACGCATCTCGTTCCCGTGACAATTACCGTTCGTAGTCATATTCAAAATCAGCCGACTGCCCTCCTACCCGCCGGTAGGCCGGTTTTTTTTTCCTAACCATTTATAATTTTTTTTTTAAATTAAAAATTTAAGGAATGTCTTATGGAAGAGTTTTTATTTTATTGTAAAAGGTTAAGATTGTCGCGTACGAAAATAACTTAAAAGTTGTTCTTTTTTTTTTTTCCTAGAAAGAGAAAAATATTGAAAAAAAAAAATTTCTTCCTCTACATGACATTTACAACAAATTTATTAGTGTCGCTGATGGGAGGAGAGAGGGTAGAAACACGCGCCCGCTGCGCCCGCTGCTCAGTCCAAGTCCACAAGTCCCCCGTGAACCTCACACCGCGGCTCAACGGCCTCACTCGTCTGCTGGGCCGATTTACCCGCATATTTTTCACCCCCTCCCCCCCTCCCCCCTCCCTCCCCCACCCCCTCTTTCCCTCTCCACCCTTTTCCTTCTCTCCGCCTCCGGATAAGGGAAAACTTTGATGGAATGATTGTAGACTCGCGCTGCGATAAGTTTTGTCAAGTCAAACAGAAAAGCGGACGACGACGGCTGTGCGGCGCGGCGCGGCGCGGCGCGGGGCACAGCAGAGCTGAGGGATGCCGCTCATCGGGACGGAGAAAGGAATACTGCGTCTAATAAAGGCTTAGGCTGAACTTCACTGGAAGCAAAACGGTGAATGTTCGCCGTCAGGAACGAGGAGCATCAATGTAAGCTGAGCATGTGACCAGTGGGCGTCCTAACGTAACGAAAATGTATTTTTTTTTGTTTTGCCTTTTTCACACTTTTTTTGTCAATATATCATGAACGGTGTGAGGTATCTTGACAAGCGATGGTTTATTAGAGAGCAATGACTGCACTCTTATTTCGTTACATTTTGACTCAAAGTGATCAAAGTCCTGGTGCCCTAAAATAATTTTTGTTTTTCTGGCATAGGAAATAACGTTGTTACCCCCCCCCCCCCCCCTAAAGAAAAAGGAAATTTATTTAAGGGCGTAAGGACCAATTTGATCAATTTGAGTCATAAGGTATAAAGACATTATAGTACAAGGAGAAGAAGAGTACCGAGAAATCTTGGCAGTAGAGGGTAGCATTTCCCACTTGCCGAGCGGTCGTGGTGCGGGTGCGGGCGTACCGCAGCGGCTCTGACACGTGTGCGACCCGTACGCCACGTGGCCAAAAGTGGCGCGCGGCCCGGGCGCAACTGCTCGTAATGGCGCGACTGAAAGGGGAGCCGCCGGTACCGCCCTCTTGGGGTTTCAAGTCAGGTAGTTTTGCATGTAAAATTACATGCAGTTTTTGGTAAAAGACCGGTTGGTCGTAAATTTTTTACGCACATCGGTAAAAATTGCAATTGTTGGTTAGATTACATCCCTAGCAGAACGCATATTGTACAATGCCAAAAAAATGTTCGTAAATTTACGACTTTTTTCGTAATTACTCTGCAAATCGAAGTGTGTACTAGTTTGACACTTTAAACTGCAAAACTAAAGTTCTGCAGTTTTAAGTGCAGAACTTTTTGTTCTGCAGTTGTAAGTGCAGAACTCTTTAGTTCTGCACTTGCAAGTTTAGAACTCTCTAGTTCTGCACTAAAAGCTGGATAGAGAGTTCTGCAGTTGCAACTGCAGAACTAAAGAGTTCTGCAAATACAAGTGCAGAACTAAAGAGTTCTGCAAATACAAGTGCAGAACTAAAGAGTTCTGCAGTTATAACTGTAGAACAAAAAAGTTCTGCACTTATAACTGCAGAACTTGAGTTTTGCAGTTTAAAGTGGCAAACTACTACACACTTAGATTTGCAGAGTAGTGATTCCGACACAGAGTTGTAGCTTTACGAGCGCATCAGTCGTAAATTTACGACAGCAAATTCTCAATCGTCAAAGCAAACTAATTTTCGTGAGTTCCTGAATGTTTGTGAATTTTCAGTTGAATTTAACCTAAATTTTCCTGAGTTTTTTCCAAATATTTGTGATTTTTTTTTGAAATTTCCTGCATTACGAGGTGTACAAATTTCAGAGTTGTTTCCCCCTCGCGCAGATCAATGAAGTGGTAAAGTCTCGGAGAAACATGCACGCGAGGTCAACGACAAGGCGGTGCAACGGAGCCATGTTCCAAGTGCAACTCGCTCTTGTACTTTGCTCCTCATTAGCTGCCGAGAGAGACGTCAACAATGAGCACACACTCTTTGCCTCCAGAAGGCTCAGATTTAAGGGAGAGCGTACAGCAGGAGAGGGGGGGGGGGAAGGAGGGAGAGAGAAAGAGACAGAGAGAGAGATAAGGGAGAGAGAGAGGGGGGGGGGAGAGAAGCTTGGAGAGGGCGTGTGAGAGTGAGAAAGAGCGAGAGAGTCACATTTGCGTGCGGGGCCCCAGCCGGCTGGGCGGGGGTCGGGTCGGCTTATCGCTCTCCCACCGGCTGAGAAGGGTAAAGGCTGCGGGAAGTAGTCAGTGTGACAACAAAGCCTTCCATTTCCATGAGGAAACATTATCAGGAAAACTGTAAACGGCTGAGACGGTGAGGGGCGTGTCCGGGGGGACCGTGTGGACCGGGGGAGGGGAGTGCTGATCCTACACCTGTGACCAGCACGGGCAGGAACTCTCCTTCGCACCAACACGACAACCTATTCAGTTTCTTTTTCTCTTTTCCAACAAAAAGGGGGGGGGAGAGGGAAAAAAAAGACACACTCAAAGACAAAAAGCGCGTGAGCTGCACTATTATTTTTTTGAATTCCTCCCTTCTCGACGGCGCTACGGCCGCGGCCAGCCCGCCGCGCCTTTTCCGCTAGAACACCTTTTGTGTTCTTATACACGGCTCTTTGTTAACGGGACTGACGGGCTCGCCGTGCCGCCGCAACGGCACACCGCACGGCCACGATTGTTCATATTTTTACTCTCCTTTTCTTCATTCCCTTTCCCCCCCCCTCCCTCTCTCTCTCTCTCTCTCTCTCTCTCTCTCTCTCTCTCTCTCTCTCTCTCTCTCTCTCTCTCTCTCTCTCTCTGCCCTATCGCCTGCGGCACAAATACCCTGAGTCGGCGCCCCGCCATTAGACTAATGGAATATCACCTCGCTGCAGCGGCAGCAGGTGAGTCGCGCGTACGCGTACACAAAAGTGATGGATGGTCTGGAAAAGGGTCGGCGCGAGGCTACAGGGCGGTGCGGCGGGAGGCTAGCAGGCCAGAGGGTTAGATTGTGGGGTGGGGGAGGGGGGAAAGGGGGAGGTTAAGATTTGACTTGCCCGCTGCCACGCCGACAGCATGGGCCGGGGGGCGGCCGCGGTGTGGGCGGGCCGCGGTGTGGGCGGGGCGGGGCGGGGCGGGGCGGGGCGGGGCGGGGCGGGGCGGGGCGGGGCGGGGAGGGCGAGGTGGGGCGGGGCAGGGCCACACCTAATTAAAATTCATCAGTTTGCATACACCCTGCCTAATTTTACCCGGCCCCGCCCCGCCCCGCCCCGCCCCTCCTGTGTGTCAGTTGGCGCTGCTGCCAGCAGGCCAGCAGGATAGGCTTGCAGGCCTGCGGCGGCAGGACACATCGCGCAGCAGGCAGGCAGGGCAGCGCGTTCCCTGCTGCCGCTGCCCCACCGGGAGCAGCCTGACAGACAGAGAAGCAGCGCCCTGTGGAAACAGAGAGAGAGAGAGAGAGAGAGAGAGAGAGAGAGAGAGAGAGAGAGAGAGAGAGAGAGAGAGAGAGAGAGAGAGAGAGAGAGAGAGACAGAGAGAGAGAGAGAGAGAGAGAGAGAGAGAGAGAGAGAGAGAGAGAGAGAGAGAGAGAGAGAGAGCGCGCAGGTGGAGGCCGCGCACTCTGATTGTAGTTGTGATGATTTTACCTCGGACTTTACACTACACTGCTACGCTTGAATAACAAGAAATAAATTGTTCATCACATGGCCTATGGCCTGCTGCTTGCAAGGAGGAGGCAACTCTGAAATTTTTGCACGCCTCGCGATTTAGTAAAAAAAATCAGGAAAATTCAGAAAATTTTGGAAAATGCAGTGAAATTTAGAAAAATACGGTAAAATTTCAGCAAATATTCAGAAAATTTTAATAACAATTTTCATTCCTCAAAAATTTCTCAAATTTTTAAACTACATAAGGGAGTTGTTTCCCTCCCCCTTTCACACCTACACGTGTGTGAAAGGTTTGAGCGGGTGCGGCAACACACGGCTGAAATTTTCTAAAGAAAAGCGTTTGGGTGCTTTGTATTAAGAGGCATTTCATTCGTATGGTACAGACAAATTTCTTCGTAAGGCAAGGGCTTGTGAAGAAAGTGCTTTGTACTACGAAGCATGAAGCATTACGAAGCAGCCACAGGCTTCGAAACTTTAACGTCCCTTTATATAATTTCCACAAGCTTAAATTTATCTGTCCACCAAAATTATATAGTATTCAAAATATTACTGAAGCACATATAGGCAGTTCGACTCGACATTTCCATCTCGATCATTATAAAATGTTACACGCGAGGCGAGATACAGGCAGCAAAAGCCCCAACTAGTCAAAAACATAATTTTATTTTTAAAGCTAAGAGCAGAAAATTTTGGAATCGCTTGAGGTGGCATCTATAGTGTTCGCGCCATGCCGTTTACGCGTGAGCTGTCGCTCGCGAAGCCGCGCAGCGTCCAATCTCGTAGTATTGCTCTCTGTCTGTCTATCTGTCTGTCTGTCTGTCTGTCTGTCTGTCTGTCTGTCTGTCTGTCTGTCTGTCTCTCTCTCTCTCTCTCTCTCTCTCTCTCTCTCTCTCTCTCTCTCTCTCTCTCTGTGGGGCGGAGACAGCTATGATTTAATATTCATCTGCACCAGCAGCTCGCCGAGCCGGGCCGGCAGAAGAGTTCACTCCTTGCTCCTTGCTGAGAGAGGGGAGGGAAAGCCAACGAAGAGAGGGAGAGAGAGAGGGATAGAAAGAGAAAGAAAGAGAGAAGATGAGGTGAAACGAGCGGGAGAGAGTTTGGGGAGGGGGGGGGGGGGTGGCGCTGCCGCCCCTGCCTCATATTGTCCGCAATTTCCGCTCGGATAAGTAAACGTCAACGAAAGACACCGCGCCAAGCCCAGGCGAAAATGCAAGCATTTCGCAAGGAGAAAAAAAAAGAAAAACAGGAAGAAAGAAAACGGAAAGAAGAAAAGTTGTAAAACTAATTCAAAAATTTTGCTCGTCGTTTGGGGGTTTTGCTGGCGGTAGTTGTCTTTGGTGGCGCTAGGCTGCGTGTTCCTGTTTCCGTTTGCCAGCGGAGGCGGTGGGATCCGGGTTGCCGGGGTGCTAATTTTGAAACCCCCTTCGATCTCGAACGCATCCCGAACGAAACGGTTGTCGCCCTTTGCCTTCAGTTCGGGGCCGTGAGTGAGAGGCCAGTACAATCGGACATAAAGATAGCGAAGGGTTGGGGTTATAACCCCGACCCTTCGCTACCTTTACACTGGCGGCTCCAGGGGGGGGGGGTTCGGGGGTTGCGACCCCCCCCCCTCGGGCCAATCCGAAGTACGATGTCGACGCCCGAAGGGCGTCGACGTCGTACTTTGTTTCTAGGCTCAAACTTTGGTCTTGCTTACAATCGAAAACGGATCAGGGTATACTAACTGAAAATAAAAGATTGAATGCACCCTACTTCTGAACGCCTAAAAATGCAAGCATACTCGAGTGACCTAAGGTAGCTAGGAGCTTCTTTTCTTTCTCGAGTACAACGCTACAGCTACATTCGCGACAGACTCAGACACTGTGTGCCGCTCAGAATCCGACCTAACGACTGGCCCGCATACGCGCGCGCTGCCACAACTCTGGAAAACCTTGAAACCTTGAAAACCTGAAAGACTGTGAGAATTTGTAAACGATCTAGAAAATCGGTGAAAACTCACGGAAAATTAGAAAAAAAAACTCGGGGAAGAAATTATAGATTTGACTGACCCCATGATATTGCTTGATATAAACGGAAACACTGCGATTGAGGTGACAAAAGTGTGAGGCTTGTCGAAAAAACTAGTCATATTTTGGCATTTTATTAAAAAAAAAAAAAAAAAAATTCCGCTCGCTTTGCTCGCGTTTTATTAATCGAATCGATATGCGGTTCTTTAAAGTCAGGAAAATGCGAAAAGAAGGGTGGCTGAGTATCGGGACTTGTCGAAAATGTGAAAAAAAACTCAGGGATTAAACTACAGATTTTACTGAGCACATGATATTGCCTGATGTTCACAAAACCACTTCGATTTGCGGGTGACAAAAGTCAGAAGCTTATCGAAAAATGGTCCATTTTTGCTACTTTGTAAACAAAAAATTTCCGCTCGCTTCGCTCGCGTTTCATTATTCGAACCAATATGAAGTGCTTTAAAGTCAAAGAAATTCCCAAAACAGGTGGGATGGAAATCAGGGGAAATTATAAAATTGTGGCAACCCTGCACACACACACACACACACACACACACGCGCGCGCGCGCGCGCGCGCGCGGGCGCGCCGAATTCCCGACCCCGATCAGACCCCCCCCTCGAGTCAGGTCTGGAGCCGCCACTGTACCTTTATAGGTTAGGCTTGGATAGGAGTGATAGGGGTAAGTAGAACAGGTTCGTGGGTTCGTCTGTTTTCTTCGCTTCTCCAATCAAATCAAAGCCAACCTTACCATTCACTCCAAAAAAAAATCAAAAACAAAAATCAGTGTACAACCTAAAAAAAACAAACAGTAAAAAATCAGAGAAAAACCGAGAAAAAAAAAATCAGAAAAAATAACAGTAAAAATCAAGAATATATTTTTTTTTACATAAAAAGAAGAAAAATTATAGAAGTCGGTGTACGCTTTGATTTATAGTGGAGGACTTGCCTTACCAAGCCTAACCTAACCTATTCTCAATACAACGCAACCACGCGCGACGATGGGGTCAAAATCCAGGAGGGTTTGAAAATCATCGGGCGGGGCGGGGCGAGCCGGGGCCCGGGGCGCGCTGCAGCCGGGGCTCGCCGTGCCGGGAGCGCCCCACCAAGACGCTTTAAGAATACTTGATGAGCTGAAATGGGGAATTGAGTCTCAAACTTGCCTCGGCCCGGCCCGGCGCGGCCCGGACGGCTGTTCTACACTTTGTTGCGCTCGCGATGGAATGGGGCTAAGAGAGAGAGAGAGAGAGATCCACCCACCTCTCTCCCCCTCTCCCTCCCGCTGGCTTTTATACGCCCCTTTTCCTCCGGCTGCTGCAGCACGGCGGGCGGACGTAGTGCAAACGTTACCCCCCCCCCACCCCCCACCACCCCGCACTGTCACCAAATTAATCAAAAAACGACGCAGACGATAAAAGTTGTTCAATTTGCGACTCGAGAGGGGAGAAGCGCGGATGGTTGGTTGGGGTTCCAAATGACTTTATGTGTAAGAACACAGCAAGCACCACAGAGTGTCTCACCTTTCCAAATGATTGAGTTGGTTTTCTTTTTTCAAATTTTATAAATAATAATTGAAAAGAGAAGGTCGGATTTTTGCCGGCAAGAGCCGCACAACTACATGCAACCTGCTTTTTTATCACAAGGAGATGAAATGTATGATAGAAGAAGAAAATCGAAGTTTTGCGAACAGTAGTCATGCTCCTCATCCTTTTACCCTATCCACACCGTATCCCCATCCGGCTGCTCTCAGAACTCCCCCGCTCCCTCCGTCACGGCACGGACGCTCTCTCGGAGAGGGGCGGGGCGGGACGGGGCGGGGCGGGGCGGGGCGGGGTGGGGTGGGGCGGGGCGTTCTCGTGAAAGGGTGTTGATCGGCTGTTGAGGAGGCCAAGTGAAAGACGAAGAGGGTCACCCTCTGCTTTAGACGATACGCTCTCTCCCTGTGCCCCCCCCCCCCTCTCTCTCTCTCTCTCTCTCTCTCTCTCTCTCTCTCTCTCTCTCTCTCTCTCTCTCTCTCTCTCTCTCCCTCTCTCCACGCAGAGAGCGCCACCGTCGGCCGCTAAGCGCTCCGTTACCATAAAAAAGGTCGCGGGGAAATACGAGTCCCCGCTAGTGCGGAGAGCATAACTCAAAATCTTTGGCCGAGGAGGGGTGTGTGGGGTAAGAAGGGGGAGGGGTAGGGGGCGAACAAGGCCAAGATATGGCTGAGAGGGGAGAGGGGGCTGTTACCCTACTTCTGGTGTTGGCAAGCAACTGACTTTCGTATAGCGGGGAATCAATGTTCTGGAAACGGCTCGGCGTTGCCCGGGGTACGAGAGGGCGCGGCGGGGTGCGGCGGGGCGGGGTGGGGCGGGGCGGGGCGGGGCGGGGCGGGGCGGGGCGGGGCGGGGCGGGGCGGGGCGGGGCGGGGCGGGGCTGTCCGCGTCCGGGAGGAATATACCGTATGCGCCACCACCGGCGAGCTACTCTGCTAAAAAAAAAAGTGGAAAAAAATGTGCAACGAGGAGACAGCGAGAGGCACTACTCCATGTTACTATGACCATGAAGTCGATGGGATAATATATATAGAGTCAATGACCGCAACACTGTGAAAAACGTCTTTGGAGATTGAAGATATATTTTAAAATTACGATTTATTACGATAAACATGTTGTAAACCTATTCCTGCTCGTGGGGTAGAATTTCATGTCGATAAGTTAAGGCTTGTGATTTTACGATTTGTAATTATTAATATTGTAGTTTTACAACTCCTCTTCGTAAAAAATTCTCCCGTAAACCAGCCTAATACTATTTTTCACAAGTGCACTAGGTTCTGCATGACCCACACCGGTTCTGTCCACCCTCTGCTGCAACTTCCCCGCACTCCTCCTTGCACTATTCAGCCCTCAGCTGGAATTCTCCAGCGCTCTCCTTGTCTTCTCCAGCCGTCTGCTCGCACTCTCCGCGGCCCTCTTGCTAGAATTCTCCAGCCGCCTCGACAGGCATTCCCCAGCCTCTGCCCGATTAAATAATAAATAACGCTGCACTAATCAGCGGGTCCTGCTCATTAATCCTTTTGAGGCGGCCGCCCCGTCCCACCCCGCCCCGCCCCCGCCCCGAGGCGCCTGGAGGCTTCGTGGGGCCTAACTGCTTGTTAAGCCGATCCGCCAATAACCATTAACCAGAGTGACGGGGCACTGTCGCGACGCGCCATGAAAAATCAGAAAATAATGTTTTCATTACTCTGCGAAAAAACAAAAAGAGTGGTCATTAAAAGGGCGCGAAAGTGCCATGCTTATGCTGGGCCGCGTGCTTTAGTTGGACGTGTGAAACGGGCGCCGCCGCGGCTGTGGGGGTTGGTTGGGAGTGGGATGGACTGGGGTGGGGGTGGGGGTAGGTGTGGGGGTAGGGGTGGGGTAGAGATGGGGGTAGGGGTGGAATAGGGGTGGGGGTAGGGGTAAGGATATGGGTAGGGGTAGGGGTAGGGGAAGGGGTGGGGGTGGAGTGATGGGGAGATGCCGACCAGCACTTGAGCGCGTCGCGACACAGCGCGGGGGTTGGGGGGTGCATGGGGGTAGCGGGACGGGGGTAGCAGCGAGGGGAAAGGGGGAGGGATCCTTAGGACAGCGGAGGTCTCTAGCAAGGCGTCGACAAGGGGGCGAGAGTTTGGCCTGCAAGAAGCAGCAGCAGCAGCAGCAGCAGCAGCAGCAGCAGCAGCAGCAGCAGCAGCAGCAGCAGCAGCAGCAGCAGGCTCCGGACTCCTCCACCCCCGCCCCCACTTTCTACTCAGTCACAAAAAGTGCCAGCGCTCCGCACTCCAACCCACCCTGCCGGGCTTGTTCGTCTTTTCCTTGGCGCGCTCCCGGCCCAGCCCGGCCAGAGACTCAGGAACCAAGGTGCTGCACGCAACACCAGACTAGACGCTCTCCGTAAGAGTTGAGTCAAATTCACTACGAGAAACATTTCTTATAAGAGGGCGATAGTCCCTGAAACCAGCATCATATTGGAGACCCAAATTTGTAAATAGTATTGCATAGTCGTGTGCTGCGTGAATATTTTTGATGCGGGAAATTCATCACACCTGCACGGGGGTGGAAGTGCGTGAATGGGATCCCACCGAGGGGAAAACGAATCTGAAAGTTTTGAACACCTCGTACCTCAGAAAAAAATTGAAAAATTCTGAAAAAAAAGGTAAATTCACAAAAATTTGCACAAAAAAAATTGGAATGATTCAGTTAAATTCACAAAATACAAGGTAAAATTCAAGTAAAAATTAACAAAAAAATCACGAAGATTTACAAAAATTCACAAAATTTGAACACCAAAATTCAGAATTATTTCCCACTCGGATCTCACGCGCCCCTGAGACATTCATTCACATACTGGAGGTCCTCCGTAACCTCGTAACCTTTAAATGCATTCTTTATTCGCACATTTTCCGCGGTCGCGAAGCTCAGCGTGGAGAGGTGGAGTTGCGCTACTCTGCCTCCGCGGTAGGGGAGGCCCCCGCCCCGCCCGTGTATGTTCGCTTTATTTCCCCGGGGAGGGAGCGGGGCGGGGCGGGGCGGGGCGGGGCACGGGGTGGGGCATGCCTGCTTCTAGAGCACCGTCGCGTCCGCCGTGCCCCCCTCCTCATTTGCCTCACGGGCTGGACGACTTCAAGGTCAGGGTGAAAATCTCCCGGACTCCAGAAGGACACTGTCCTAGACCACAGGAGCTCACTTCCCTGAACACAAGGGGGTCGCTCTCCTGTAATCCAGCAGGTCACTGTCCTGAACACCACGAGCTCATCACAAGCTCGCTCTCCTGGACTCCAGCAGGTCACTGACCTGGACCCACAACAGCTCGCTTTCTGGACTCCAGAAGGCCCCCATGAGCTCGCTGTCCTGCGGACTCCAGGCGGCCACTGTCCTGGTCTCCAGGAGCTCCCTCCACTCTCCAGGAGCTGACCGCGCTCTGGACTCGGGGCCTGCTTGCTCGGCCAGGCGGAGCCCCCACGGGAGACCCTACAGTGCCCGGACCTGTTTGTTCAGGACCA
>JAHWGI010000258.1:0-21656 GCA_029379305.1 Frankliniella fusca
GAGCGTATCGACCGGGCCCGGGGTGGAGCGGTCGGTCGCCTTGTAGGTAGGCAACCCGTCCGACATCATTATACTGCAAATTATGCAGGCAGCCGAATAGGTGTTTAAGGGCGAGTGTGACGCCAAGTGTGTGTGTGTGGCTGCAGCGTGTCATGGTGGCTTGGGGCTTAACCGAGGTAATGAGAGCTGTAATAAGTAGCGATGTGTCATGTAGACGTATGTGGTAGGAATGAGAAAGGTAACATTGTGACAAAACAAATATTCTATTTTTGCGATCGAGAAAGGCCTGCCGTTATATGGAAAAGGGGAAAGGAGAGTGGAAGTACGGAGGAGGTTGACATGTTCCCTCTCTGAGCGGTTGGAAGTGACTGAGGCTACGGGCGGTAGCGCGCGTCGCGGCCAGTGCGTGTAGGGAGGGGAGGGGAGGGGACCCACCGGCTGGGAGCATTCAGGCGCGACCGAGTGGCGAGGCGGCGCTGGCTGGCCCACGGGGTAGCGTTCACCTCAGAGATAATCATCAGTGCCCAGGTGTCAAATTATATATGGCGAGAGTCACGGGTTTGAGGGGGAAACGTTTTTATTTTATTTTATTAAATCTTTTATTTTTTTTTAAGCGTGTGATCAATGCGGAGGGAGTGACGGGGCGAGCGCACAGTGATTTCACCCGTTATCTTCAAGTCTCGATACACCATTCCGTCCCGAGCATTCCGCACCCCGCAGTCCCGTGCAGTCCGTACCTCTCAGCTTGCTCTGAAAAGTAAGAGGAGAAGTGCAATTGACGACTTTTTGCCTTAATCCAATATGCGAGCAAAGCGAATAATGGCTTTTTTATGCTTAAAGTGGCTCCTGCTGTGACTGAAAACCCCATCACGCGCAGAGCTGAGTTTACGAAAGTGACGAAGCGAATGGCCGAGATAATACCCCGATGCTGATACTTGAAAAGTCGTGGCCTCAGGCAAGAGACGCGGGAGCCAAAATGCTGGACGAGTTAGCTGATATCATGAAAGACTTAGAGTAAAACGATGTCGCTGTACACAAGTGCTGCCAGGAGCCGCGGCAGGGGGAAGCGGGTGCTGCTGTTCCCTACCCGCTGGGTGCCAGCCCCTTGTCAGTGCAGCCACTCCGCGCCCGCGCCCGCGCCCGCGCCCGCGCCCGCGCCCGCGCCCGCGCACGCGCCCGCCCGCGCCCGCCCCCTCCCCCCCCCCTCCCCGGGACGGGGAAAGGGACAGGGGTTGTTCATGGGCGAGTGTGTAGGGAGGGGAGGGGAGGGGACCCACCGGCTGGGAGGGAGCAGACAGGCGCGGCCGTGTAGTGAGGCGTTGCTGGCTGGCTTACGGTTCACCTCATAGATAATCATCAGTGCCCAGGTGTCAAATTATATATGGCTAGAGTCGTTGAATTGGGGGCGAAACGGAATATTTAGCGTCCGATCAATGCGGAGGAAGTGAGGGAGCTAGCGCACAGTGATTTCGTATCCGTTCGTTTCGAGTCGCGGTCCGAGCAGCCCGCATCTCCCCGTCCCGAGCAGTCAGTCACCCGTGCAGTCCGTACCTCTCAGCTTTCTCTGAAAAGTAAGTAGACCAGTGTCATTGATGACATTTTGCTTTAACCCAATGTGCGAGCAAACCGAATAATGGCTCTTGTCTGCTTAAAGTGGCTCCTGCTGTGACTGATGTGATCACCCAATCACGCGCAGTGTCGAGTTTACGAAAGTGACGAAGCGAATGGGGGAGATACTACCCCAAGGCTGTTACATGAAAAGTCATGCCCTCCGAACAATTCACGTACGAAGGTGATCATGGTCGGCACCCGCTTGGATCAACACATGGAGGTGTGTGCTCTACTCACTGCTTCGAACGGACTGAGGAGTGTTCTCTTGAGTATGAAATGGAGCTTGTGAGCTTATTATTGGATCCACGTTGGGAACCAAGTGTTCTGCTACATTTTAAAACAGCCAAAAAAAACAGGCAACGGTGGTGTGTTGGAAAATGTCGAGTTTCGCTGCTGTGTTATAGGAAATGGCGGCGAACCAGGAATGAGAATTTCAAAGAGGACTGACAATGGTATCGGTAGCATCGTCTTGGCTCAGATTAGTGTACTGACTCTGATTGATTTAGCTGATGCAATTTTGTGTACTGTGAGCACCTTGAAAAACTTTTCTGTCGAGTGTGAACAATGCTTACTTGATAGTCTTCGTGTTGTAAAGGAAATGAGTGAAGAGATGAGCATTCCTATCACCTATTCAGACGGAACAGGGTGCCACGAGTGTCGTAGCTGTGTATAAAAAGAAGATAACTGCTTGTGAGATGTTGACCCCTCCAGAAATGCTGTTTGTGCTAGATCTGGCGTACATGTATAAAGAGCAGTTTTCTCGTATGCTCTTTGATTTCGTACACACTGCAGTTGAAGATATGAGTAAACCGTCGAATGTAAAGGATGAATAAAAATATGAATAAAGAAGAAAATAAAATGAGTAGGTGACGTGTAAGAAAAGTAACAGAATTTATTGTGCATAGCCAATCTCATCTTATAAATAAAATACTACGTCCTATTCGACCACTTCAGAAGGAAAAAATACATTAAAAAAAAGAATGAAATCAAAAATAGATAGATAATGCAAAATAAATAAGTAAGGTAAAATAAATAATCTTAGAAAATGATAGAAAATAATTGAAATTACAAAAAGTAAAAATAAATAAAAATAATAAGAAGAATAAGAATAAGAATAATAAGAATAAGAATAAAAATAATAATGAAAACCTTACACCGAGACAGTGTGGGTCGGCGTGGCCTGCTGGCGGAGTGCCTCGGTCCCGCGCCATATTACCATTCCTTTCCCCTCTTCCTTCTCCCCTCCCTACTTCATGGCCGGCGGCTACTCTGTCGAAAAACTGTCGAGATTTTCCCACTCTTCCGGACAGAAAAACGACGTTATTAAGTAGATTCCGCTCTGCCATGTTTTCCCGACAGAGTTGCCATGGTATTATTGCTGTATTTTTGTTCGTCGGGAGACAACGGTGTCGACGAGAAGAGGGGAGAAGACATTAAGGGGGAAGCGAGAGGAGATGATATAGGGGAATCAGCCAACATGATTTGCGGGCATCGCTTCGCCCAGTATACATAGTCAGAACGGGTTCGCACTCTGTCACGCAAACGACATAGGCCGCCTGTACGCAACCTAAATGTTCTGGAAAGTAGTCTATCGGCTCCTTGCATCTTTCGTTCCAACTCGCGCCTGGCTGGCACGAGGGCGGGAGAGCATGAGGGAGCGGTCTAGAGCGGTGAATGGAGTGTGGTTTAGGGATTCGGTTCGGCCTGCTTCGGGCTCGACTCGGCTCGGCTCGGCCCGGCCGACGTTAACCGAAGGCCCAGACGAATCCCCCACCACACTCCAATCGGCGCTCTCACCCCCTCGTACCGGCAGGGCTCGACGTGGACTAAATATGGCTGCTGAGCAGCACGTGTCAGCACTGCGTGCGCCCATTTAACAACCCACCCGCACCGTGCTGGACGTTAGTGTGCTCTGTGTTGGCTCAACCGCACCGTCTCGCTAGCGGAGCGCAGCCGTTCCCAGCCCCCAGCCGGACGCTCTCAACCTCTTCACGACACCGCCCGCCAATCGCCACACCGTCGGTCTCAAGTGCACAGTGCTCGTTTGCTCGAAAAGTAAGTGTGTGTGTGTGTGTGTGTGTGAACTTGTGTATCTTCATCCATATATTCGACATCGGCATGCCCAGTCACTTCTTCTTTATACTTTGACTATAATGTATGTGTTTCTTTCCGATAGATGGCCGAAACACCTAATTGGCAGAGCCTAGCAGCAGCCTTTAACTCCATCGCTTCGAACCCTGAGTTCACAAGCATCAAAGAGCTGACACCTGGAGCACGGTACGAGGTCCGCAACATGTGTCGCATTTCCACCAAGCACGGTTCGAAGATCAAGGCGGAACTGAAGGATCTTGGCGGAGAGAGTCTTTTCGTCGTGTTGCCCTCAAGGCTGGCGCGGCTCACAGACGCGCAGATTGAAGGAATTAATGATATGGTGCACTCCGGTCATATTCCGTGGTTTATCTTTAAGTCTGTCACTGAGTCGGGAGCCTATGATGTTGAGCTTGTTTTTGATGAGTAATTGTATTTATATTCCTTTTTTTTAAAAAAAAATAAAATATTGTGCTTTGTTTTATTGGGGTTGAAATTAATAAATGTCAAAACAAAAAAAATATATATATGTGTGGTTGCTGTACATTTATGTGCCCTGCGACGGTAGTCACTGCCTGCAAAATGATTGAAAATATGATGGACAGCTCGGCCATGTTCTGTAAGACAGAAAAGCCCCCAGAAATAGTTACATAATATCGAAATAAAATTAAATAAAATAAAATGCTGTCTGTATCTCGTCTTATATGGGTATGGTAACACGGATGGGTAGGATGACAAAAGAGAGAGAGAGAGAGATAAAAATTATATACAAGTGCAAAATTTTTATTTTCATTTTCTTTCTTTTTTCTTAAATTACAAGTAGATATAATGTTTTTTCCATTTTAATTATTTTTACATGATAAACACACACACACAAACAGAGAAAGATGAATATTTATATATACATATACAAACTTACAAAGGACGTAACCCTTAACTTACACACAAACACTCAAACACACACACACACACACACACACACACACACACGAGCAGTCACACTCGACTAGTACTGAACACTACAATGAGGGCACTGGAGTAACTCTAGACAAGCAATCACTTTGTCAACCGACACACATTTTTGCGGAATCATGATCTCTCTTAAGGGAATGTTCTCTTTATTATCACTGTCACAGTGGGATCTGCAGTGAAGTGATGGTTCACTTGAGTCCGCGAAGAGCTTACGGGCGATCGCTGATTTGGGTTTTCTAGAAGCAGTCTTGCAGCGGCGAGGCGTCTCCGATGATGGGTGCGGCTGCGTTACTAAAAAAACACACACAAGTAAAAGAGGAGGAATTAAAAAAACAAAAAATAAAAAAATAAAAAAAAATACTCCTTTGGTTTAAATCCCCACTATCGTCAATAAATGAATCCTGCCGTATTATAAACTTACCATCGGGATGGTAACTCGGTTGTTTTCCGGGAGGCCGGCCTCTTGTACGTCTAGGAGCCTGTGCAAGCGCGCTGTCAGTATGGGGAACTATAGCTGAAGATCGAAAAAACAAAAACAAAAACAATAAGAATGAGTTGAGAAAAAATAATGTGATATCCTTTTTTTCTTTATCTTTAAATGTACAAGTAAGGATTACTTACAGGGTGTTGTCTGAGCAGAGTTCTCTTGCGGCTGTTCCTGTAGAATATCCACGCCGGCGTTGGCCGAGCTCATGTCCGAGTAAGAGATGGGACTCAAGTAATAGTTGTCGCCTATGAGTTCGCAGCGCATGACAGACGACTCGTTCTGTCCAAGCATTTTTCCACGGTCTTTCTCCGCTTCCTTCCTGTGCGTCGGCTGTCTGGCGGTCTGCTCCGTGTGCGGGGAGAAAGCGTAGTGGCACACGCTCTCCGTTGAAGTGACGACCACAGTGACGAGGCCGGGCGAGGGGAGAATAAAGCTGGCCAGGCCACGTGCGTCATGAACCAACATTGAACAACCGCGTCATTGGCGGTCGTGGAGGGGGAAAAGGTGGCGAGCCAATGAGCAAACGCCTCCCCACCACTTCTGGTCGCTAGGTGATAGAGACAATACAGCCCGCAAGCTGCGCTCGAGAGAGACTGTAGGCGGCGTGCGTTTGTCACAACAGTTGCAGCACGAGATTTTAAAAAATATAATATGTCAGGGTGAACGGGGAGTGCGAGGGAATCTAAAATTTCTGCAGAAAAATTAACATTGAAGAGAATGGACACCCAATGGCTGCCCTTTTCTAGGGAGGTGGATAAATTAACAATGAGATGACAGGGCCGGGGCGGTAAAGTGATATGTATTAATTCGTCTCTCGCAAAGACACCAAAATTAACTTTATTTAATAAAGGATGGCGACGGCATATGGTTAACAAATCTAACGTTGACAATGCACTTTTGTAAGTTCTCATATTTTATTACAGTAAAATAACTTCCCTGTCTGCAGTAATTTCAAATCGACTAGGAAAGCAGGCGTACACAACAACGACTATTGTTTCATTTAAAGCCTCTTTCAGCTTAGCTTGTATTCTTAATGTCCCATGTAAATCCAAGTTGTGAGAGTTCGATCGGCCGGACTTGTCGATAGTCAGATCAAATGCCACAGCAAACTGACCGTTCCGTAAATTCTTTAAGGTATAAAGATTTGCGGGTGAATTTTCGTCTTTGAAACCAAAAGTATCATAAATACTCTTCAAAGCAGAACAACAGCCAATGTCACTTTCCATATCGAGCTGTATTTTCTGTTCTTGACCATTTACAAACACACTAATCTCCTCTACGTTACAGTGAGGAAAATAAAAAGGGTTATTTTTTATGTTTGGAGAGAAGTCTTTACTTTTCTGGAAAGTTAGGAGAAGGGAGTTTGGTAATTTTCCAGAAAACGCCATGGCCAGATTGATAGTGGAACTTAGTGCGGGATGGACAAAAGTCTTTATCTGAGTCGCATTAAAGCGATACACTGCAGGCTTTTGTGTTAAAACTCGTTCCAAAGCTATGGAAAGGTCTGGTGATATTTTGAAATATGGTACAGAGAGCTCAGCTTTTTCAATCACGAGTTCAACATCATTTTGACCCGTCGATTTAGACCACAAAAACATGTCCTGAGAATTCAAACCAAGTTTGACACGTAAATTCACTTGGTCTAAAATGAATAAATTCTGCATCATTTTCATGGCATCGTCTCGCAGGTAACCTACGAGTTCAACTCTATTTGATTTTTTAAAATGAGCAAGGCGATTAGTCCAACCCTCATTATGCGAGGGCGAATCAGGGGACTCGTCTGGACTAAACAAGAATGTACTCGTGTGGCCATCTGTACTAGCCGGGTGAGCCGAGGTTAAAATATCGAGATAAGATTTCAAAGCATAATCTTGTGGGCTTTTCGTGATACATTTTTCATTTAAAAATATTTCACACTGTCGAATCATCGCATGCAAGAGACAGTTGACTGTTGATATTTTGTCATCGTTTGCGGTCAAATTCTCCCCAGTTCTTTTTCTTAAATATACGACAAAACGAAGTCGCAAGCCACCCAAATCCATAAGTGCCAGTGGTCTGCCGGCCGAACTAAATTCCAAGACTTCGGTTTGAGCCCCTTGGAGAGATGATAGGGGTTGTAATACCTCCACATACTGGGCGACAACACCTGCTTGTACTCTTTCTTGCTCAAAAAAATCGAGCTCTGATAACAGACAGGGTAAAATGTCGGCTTGAGCCATCTTGACACTACGGGGAAAAAACGTCACGTATAGCGAGCGTGCTGTCTGCACGACGTTTCAAAGAGGACTGCTTCGCCTTAGCTCGCTTTTTCTGAACCCTTTTACCTCCCCTTCTACCCCCTCTCACACCTCGCCCTTGCAGGCGAGCAGATGCTTTAGCAGCCAGATTAGTGATCGCCTCTCCCGTACGACGGCGAGTTATGGTAGAAAGACTCTCACCCTCTTTATTGTTTAAAACATCTTTGATAATATTTCCTCCCTGATGAACGGTCTCTTGGGCGAGAGAACGAGCCGCAGCGCCCGCTAAGGGTCGTAAGTAAGACCAAGCCGATCGTAATAGGTCGCCGACCCAACCGCGGCCATTCTGTACACGGTAACTCGCTCGGTAATAGGGAAAGTGACCTCCACGCCCACTCTGATTGGTATAGTAGTCATAAAAAATGTTTGAATCCATTTTATAAATAAATAATAATTAAAAAAAAACAAGCAGGCCCACCCTTCCGCCAAACGTCGTTGCCAGCTCCGCTTTGCTACGCTGGCAACTCCGTTCGGCAGGGGGCGTGCCTGCTTGGCCTGCCGGCGGCGTTCGGTCGGGCCTTCGGCCCGACCCCTAAGTCACACAGAACGTCCTCTTAGCATGTAAATGATCGGGCCTGCGGCCCTTAAAGGCATTCTCTTCGGAAAGAGGCAGTTTGTAACGGTGAGCCACCGAAACTACAGCCCTCCCTTCTGCTTTGAAAACGTGCCGATAGTGACTAAACGGTCAGTTACTCGGCAAAAAAGGGGAGTCGGAAATCTCGAAAAAATGTCGAAATACGTAAGTTCGGCCTCATATGGAACGGTCGAGCTCGGACTTTATTTGCCAGCAGTTGGCAACACTGAATTACGCTCGTCGAACCAATTTTAATGGTATAGGCGTCGAGGGGTGTCGAAAATTTCAGAAATTGTCGAGATATGTCGAAAATTGTCGAAATATGTAGAAATTCGTAAAAAATGTCGAAAAATCTCGAAATACCTCAAAAATGTTGAGTTATATCGAAAAATATGGATAATGTCGAAAAACATCGAAAAACATCGAAAAATGAGGGATAATGTCGAAAAATGTCGAAGAATATCAAAAATTGTCAAAAATGTTTACAAATATCGAAATATGTCGGAATATGTCAAAAATGTCGAAAAATATCAAAAAACATCGAAAATTATCAAAAATGTCAAAAAATATCAAAAATTATCGAAAATTATCGAAAAATATCGAAAAATATCGAAAATTATCGAAAATGTCGAAAAATATCGCAAATGTCGAATAAAATCAAAAAATATCGAAAAACAACGAAAAATGTCGAAAATATCGGAAAATATCGAGAAATGTCGAAAATAATCGAAATGTTTGAGTTTTGACGATTGGCAACACTGGAAATTGAAAAAACGGTTGCCACCACTGAATTGCGCTCGAAAAGACGGTTCTAGAGAGGTGCGGGTCGATGGGGTTCGTAAAAGTTAAAAAGTGGGTCAATTTTGGGTGCTTTTTACAGTGTAGTCGCGAGTTGGGTCCTTTTTATCGAAAAACGGTGGGCGCCATCGAATTGGACGCGAAAAGACGCTTCCGGGAAGGTGCAGCTCGATGGGGTTGAGAAAAGTTGAAAACTGGACCAATTACGGGTGCTTTTTACAGTGTAGTCGCGAGCTGGGTCCATTTTTTCGTAAAACGGTGTGCACCATTGAACTAGACGCGAAAAGACGCTTCCGGAGAGGTACGGGTCGACGGGGTTGGAAAAAGTTGAATTATTTTTTATTTTTTTTATTCCGTGAAAACTTTTGTAATTTTTTTCAGTGCCTTAATGAGGGTTGGCAGGATTTGCCGTAGGCGTTTCGTTGTCTAGGAGTAAAACTGTAGACACCCTGAAAATTTCAAGTCTCTAGCTCATCTCCTTCTAGTGGAACAGACAGACAGACAGACACACAGACAGACACGAGGTCGTTTGCATAAGCCCGCTTTTATGCTTTTTCAAAGCAGAAGGGCGGGCTAAAAACCTGTTTTTTTTTTCTTCAAGCTACTCGTCTGAATTGAAGAACAACGACGGTGGGATGAACTGAATCTATAAAATCAAATCGTTCTGCAAATTTGTCAAGTAAATCTACTTTAATGACACTCAGAGAACTTTTATCGACCGGGAAAAAATACGGCTTTAGAAATGTCTGGTGAAGTGAGTCATTCGAGACAGACAAAATTCTTAAGCAACGTCCCTTTGTATCAGAAAGATGTGACGCCTGAATGCAGTCACAATATACAAACAATCGTTCCGCGTGACGCGGGATCTTATTATTATTATTATTATTATGGGTGTGGGTCTGAGAGAAGGGTGTTGCGCGCTTTTTTCGTCCACTGCCTTCCGTTTCCTGTATCCACAAGTCCTTTGCACTGGCGTAAAGAGTTCTGGCCTCCCTGAGTGACGAAGTGAAACTGGCAACATGCCTTAAGAATATAGACAGCGAGCTCTTTACAGGGAGCACACTGTATTCAATACTAATAATATTGTTATTATTCTCTCTATCTACAAACTCTAGAGTTCCCTGTTTCTCGTATAATTCATCTACAATATTATTAACTGTATCTGGAGGTTTTAACTCTTTCAGCGACTGGAGGGTGGTCTCTCTATTTGACGTAGAGGCAAAGACCAGCTGAATAATATCGTTAAGTGACGACTGGGCTGGAAACTCGAACATTTCCTCGGGTACACCCACGAAAAGTCCGGGCGGGACAGCAGGTGTAGAAGGGGATGGTGATAGTGGTGGTGGAGGAGGGGGAGGAGGAGGAGGAGGAGGAGGAGGGGGAGGAGGAGGAGGAGGAGGAGGAGGAGGGGGAGGAGGAGGAGGAGGAGGAGGAGGGGGAGGAGGAGGAGGAGGAGGAGGAGGAGGGGGAGGGGGAGGAGGAATGGGAGATGGAGGGAGAGAGGGAGGAAATGAAGGGATAAGTGGCGGAGGGGGAGGGGGAGGAGAAGGGGTAGGGGAGGGAAAAGACACACTCGGCACAACCTTTATCGCTTCTGCAGGGTGAAAGGTGGTGGGCTGACGCATATTTAAGGTAGAAAATTGTAAATTGGTGTCGCCTGCGTTCTGACTCGTCTCCCACGACGGCGGCCCCGTCGTCGCTGCCGGCGTCGAGGACGTCCCGCCCCGGTCATCGGACGGAGCCGTGCGGTCTTGCACCTCATGACGTGTGTCTTCTCTCACTTGCGAAAGACTGTGAATCTGAGTCTCGTCGTACAGCCTCAGAGACCTGGCTAATAAGTCATTATCTTCCTCAAAGGGATTTAAGAGAATTTCAACGAGAGCTGCTTCCCATTTTCCGTGTAAATATATGGGCGAATCCAGAAGAACTCTAAATGAACTAAGCGTATTATTGTTAAAGTAATGGTGGCTGCTATCACTTAGTAGTGGAAGAATAAATGAATTTGATATCTCTTGAAACGCCAAATCTTCCATATTACGTTCTCTTTACGGCGTCAGCGCTGACCCACGACTGAATCGACTTCGGCCAGCCGTCCCAAGTTACTCTGACCTCCCGTTTACCGGTTTTGGGATTTTTCCTGCTTGCCAATACCTCTCCGATTTTATATTCCGTGTCGGAAAAATCTGTGGCCCTAACAAGTTCGGGTCCTAGAAAAACTCCCTTTATCTCTTTCGATTCACTGTCTTGTAGCCTATAAGATGGAGGATTTGTTAACATTCTCTCCTTGATCTGATAAATTTCTTCTGAAAAAGTACCACGATGAGCCTTTTCCATGTCATTATGCCGTACTAATGACACACGGACCGGATCACCAACGTTGAATTTAAATCCGGGAGCCCTGTGTTTTGGAATGTGACGCAAGTAATATCTCTCCCAAACGTGGTAAATATCGGATGACGTGAGTGAGTTGGGGCTTAACTCATATCCCAAACTCGCATGGGGACTATCATTTATCGATTTAACGATATGGGGTAAAATGTCAATAAATCTGTACGTATTTTTTAATAACATATAACGAGATAAACGCCGCTGCAGTGTGAGTATTGCCCTCTCAGCGAGCGCAGCCTTTGAAGTGTTGGTAGCATACAGCTGCCGAATGTTGTATTTTTTTAACAGGTTTTTAAATTTTGTGGATTTAAACTCACTTCCCATATCAGAACGAAACGTCTCTGGTGGCTTAATCATTTCATTATCTAAAATATACTTAAAGGCATTAGTTACTTGTTCCGCTGTCTTATCCTTTAAAGGCCTTACAAAAATCTTACGGGAGGTCCCCTCAATACACAGCAAAATATATTTCACATTGTCATTTTGTTTACTAACTCGTAAACAAGTAATGAGATCTGCCTCAACAAGACTGTAGTGCCTAGTAAATGAGTAAAACGGTTGCTCATATTTTTTCTTCGCCGGGAAAGTTCGTGTATACGCACGGGTACTATGTAAAAATTCATTTACGGGTAATTTTTTTTTTTCGCGCTGAGCGGCCAGTTTTAGCAGGTGTTTCCCGGCATAGGCGGCGAAACTGGAACCGGCGGAGGTCCACAGCCGTTCGAGCTGCTTTCTATCGGATGTCGATGTATTTACTGTCTCACGAGACGAGTCGAACCGATTCGCAACCATTTAGCGGGTTCAATTTTCGGTTTTATTTTAAACGAAGCTCGCAACGAGTTCTGCGTTTTGCTGCGTCGGGTGGCTCCACTCTTACGCACCTTTTTACTATTCTTTCTTGTTTTCTTTAGAGGTTCCACACTCGAATCCCCTCCTAACACTGTATGCCCATCTGCTTCTGATGATAACTGTTGACTCACACTGAAGGTTAATGGAGTATTTCGTTCGCGGTGTTCATGCTGTAATGATCTGTCCTGAGCGTCTTGGTACTGCACGTAGGCCGCAGTTGGGCCGATTCGTCTTGCATCCCTTTCCGCATTCTCCAGAGCGCGCCGTCTATGTTCAGCGAGTACTTGACCTCGCGCTGCTTCCCTGCCCATCAGGCGAGAAAGCTGATCGGCGGTCAGAATGACGTATTTTTTGAGACCTTCTGCTGGCGTCGTCATGTTAATAGTGAGCTCAATACGGTGGTTATGAGTGGGACGAACCAACCCCTACCCACTTGCTGGGTAATTATGCCTTTCTTTTTTTTCCACGACATACCGCGGTCGAAAGCGAGCGTCCGGATTATTTTTTTATGCTTTCTACACTGCGAAAGGCATTTTTCCGGAATAGAAAACTGTTCATTTAATAATGCATTAAGAAGAATTTCACAAATCGCACTGGTTTCCCGCTGTGAGAGTGTATCTACGATGGCTTTTTTACGGCGTCTGTTCGATTCGAGCAATATCTTAAAAAAAGGGGCTAATTCCTTAATATGATCTGAGTCGTTCATATCTGTCGTCTTTTGAACAAAGGTCGAGAATGTCACTTTCGGTAGCGTACAAAACACGAAATCCCTTCTCAGAGGGGAGCACGCGAGCTCGGTACTTTAAACTTGGGTGAGCTCTCTGAGTCAGGTCTATTAGCATATATGAGTAGGGGTCAGAGCAGGCGTCGCGGTAAGCAGCGATCACCTGTTTCGCCTGTTTGCCCGCCACCTGCCTAGCAAAGTATTCAAATTGGTGCACGTCTCGCGGGGACTTTTTGACAAAAATATATTTACAAGATAGAGCTATGTCCCGCGCATATTTATTTTTTGAATATAAGTTATGCGTTAGACAAATGCATGTAATATTACAGTGATGGGAATAGATCGTAAATAAGAGTGCCGTTTCTTGAGTCCAAAAATTTTGCAAATCGTCTAAAATTACAAGACTATTAGGTGGGATATCGGAATTATGGGGTATGCCATAGTGAATTTCAAACCGTGGTGTCTGCTGGGTCACGTATGGTGGGGGAATGCTGCCCTCCGGACAGGCCCAAATGAAATGATCAAATTCGTTTTCAAATACGCAAGTGCGGTGTCGAATGAGGTCGAGGGCCAGCGTTGTCTTTCCTTTAAAAGAAACATGAGAAGAAGAAGAAAAGAAAAAAAGAAATGATTGTATTTGAGTGGAAAAAAAAATGAATGAAAGCATTATATATACCAGGGAGGGTGTGAACACTCACCACTGTCACTCGGGCCACAGATAATAATAGTAGCTGGACATTCAAATTTTAAATCTGTCCTGCATATGCCCTGTTCTTCCTTCTCCTGCTGTTCGCTTTCGTTGTTCATGTAAGAGACGGTCAGAGGTTCCAAGGCACACGAGTACAACCGTACATCCAAGCCAGAATACCGCTATCAGGCCAACAACTACAGTATTTTGCGAGCGTCCATTCTCCGCGCTGTCTCCTAAACGACTAACGTTCTTCACACGACGGCAGGCTTGAACAGGGTCGAATGTCGTTGAATTTCCCCATGCTTCGCGTAAATGTTGTAAGCTTGAAAATGGCTGGGTTGAATTATTGTAACAAAAATGGCTCCATTCTTTCATAATCTGGTCTACCGAGTCTTCATCGATAGAGACAAAATCATGAATAATCGAGGGATAATCTTCACATTTTATCATCCCTTGACTGCTTCCGCTAACCCACAAAAAGAGATAGCCCAATATAAAAACGGCCTGCATGATACGAATTGACCTCATGGGGGGCGTGATACGTCACGGCTGACGCGCACCGGTTCCGCAACGGTCACGAACTGCTTTCTCTGCAATAACTGTCACTTTCCCACACTCCCCTACCAAGTCGTCACGTTGACATGGGCCTATAGCAAACGCCCACTCCACAATTAACGCCAATGCACGTTACCGCTCACTAATATATTCCCACTAATATATTCACGTGTGCGCTCATGTCTCCTTGACATGCACGGTTGGCTATGCAGCGTGGCGCGAGAGTCGCGCGGGGAGAAAGTCCTGATGCAGTGTGGCCAGAAGGGCGAGTGCACCCGCGCGTCGGACCACCGTGGCAAAGTTTGGGGTTGATTATGATGCAGGATAAGGGAGAGACACACACATCCCCTGCCCCTTGCGCGGCCGGGGCGCGGCCGGGGCGCGGCCGGGCGCAGGCGAGCGGTCGCGCGGGCGGGCGAGGGGGGGGGGATACGCGACACAACGCGGGCGCGAGGGCGAGGCGGGCGCGCGCGGGCGGGCGGGGGGGCGGGATACGCGACACAACGCGGGCGCGGGCGCGACACGGGCGCGACGCGGGCCCGACGCGGGCGCGGGCGCCGGCGCGTGCGTTTTATAATTTTACGTCCTGCCCGTCCGCATCTACACAATAGCTTGAGAGTGGGCACCGTAGTCTATAATTTTTCGCTTATTGTCCATAGCCGCCAGGCAGTTTTTGCGATAGGATATCGTGTATAGTCGGTGTGCATCTGAACGAATCGCAGGGCACATAAATGTACAGCAACCACACATATATATATTTTTTTTGTTTTGACATTTATTAATTTCAACCCCAATAAAACAAAGCACAATATTTTATTTTTTTTTAAAAAAAAGGAATATAAATACAATTACTCATCAAAAACAAGCTCAACATCATAGGCTCCCGACTCAGTGACAGACTTAAAGATAAACCACGGAATATGACCGGAGTGCACCATATCATTAATTCCTTCAATCTGCGCGTCTGTGAGCCGCGCCAGCCTTGAGGGCAACACGACGAAAAGACTCTCTCCGCCAAGATCCTTCAGTTCCGCCTTGATCTTCGAACCGTGCTTGGTGGAAATGCGACACATGTTGCGGACCTCGTACCGTGCTCCAGGTGTCAGCTCTTTGATGCTTGTGAACTCAGGGTTCGAAGCGATGGAGTTAAAGGCTGCTGCTAGGCTCTGCCAATTAGGTGTTTCGGCCATCTATCGGAAAGAAACACATACATTATAGTCAAAGTATAAAGAAGAAGTGACTGGGCATGCCGATGTCGAATATATGGATGAAGATACACAAGTTCACACACACACACACACACACTTACTTTTCGAGCAAACGAGCACTGTGCACTTGAGACCGACGGTGTGGCGATTGGCGGGCGGTGTCGTGAAGAGGTTGAGAGCGTCCGGCTGGGGGCTGGGAACGGCTGCGCTCCGCTAGCGAGACGGTGCGGTTGAGCCAACACAGAGCACACTAACGTCCAGCACGGTGCGGGTGGGTTGTTAAATGGGCGCACGCAGTGCTGACACGTGCTGCTCAGCAGCCATATTTAGTCCACGTCGAGCCCTGCCGGTACGAGGGGGTGAGAGCGCCGATTGGAGTGTGGTGGGGGATTCGTCTGGGCCTTCGGTTAACGTCGGCCGGGCCGAGCCGAGCCGAGTCGAGCCCGAAGCAGGCCGAACCGAATCCCTAAACCACACTCCATTCACCGCTCTAGACCGCTCCCTCATGCTCTCCCGCCCTCGTGCCAGCCAGGCGCGAGTTGGAACGAAAGATGCAAGGAGCCGATAGACTACTTTCCAGAACATTTAGGTTGCGTACAGGCGGCCTATGTCGTTTGCGTGACAGAGTGCGAACCCGTTCTGACTATGTATACTGGGCGAAGCGATGCCCGCAAATCATGTTGGCTGATTCCCCTATATCATCTCCTCTCGCTTCCCCCTTAATGTCTTCTCCCCTCTTCTCGTCGACACCGTTGTCTCCCGACGAACAAAAATACAGCAATAATACCATGGCAACTCTGTCGGGAAAACATGGCAGAGCGGAATCTACTTAATAACGTCGTTTTTCTGTCCGGAAGAGTGGGAAAATCTCGACAGTTTTTCGACAGAGTAGCCGCCGGCCATGAAGTAGGGAGGGGAGAAGGAAGAGGGGAAAGAATGGTAATATGGCGCGGGACCGAGGCACTCCGCCAGCAGGCCACGCCGACCCACACTGTCTCGGTGTAAGGTTTTCATTATTATTTTTATTCTTATTCTTATTATTCTTATTCTTATTCTTCTTATTATTTTTATTTATTTTTACTTTTTGTAATTTCAATTATTTTCTATCATTTTCTAAGATTATTTATTTTACCTTTCTTATTTATTTTGCATTATCTATCTATTTTTGATTTCATTCTTTTTTTTAATGTATTTTTTCCTTCTGAAGTGGTCGAATAGGACGTAGTATTTTATTTATAAGATGAGATTGGCTATGCACAATAAATTCTGTTACTTTTCTTACACGTCACCTACTCATTTTATTTTCTTCTTTATTCATATTTTTATTCATCCTTTACATTCGACGGTTTACTCATATCTTCAACTGCAGTGTGTACGAAATCAAAGAGCATACGAGAAAACTGCTCTTTATACATGTACGCCAGATCTAGCACAAACAGCATTTCTGGAGGGGTCAACATCTCACAAGCAGTTATCTTCTTTTTATACACAGCTACGACACTCGTGGCACCCTGTTCCGTCTGAATAGGTGATAGGAATGCTCATCTCTTCACTCATTTCCTTTACAACACGAAGACTATCAAGTAAGCATTGTTCACACTCGACAGAAAAGTTTTTCAAGGTGCTCACAGTACACAAAATTGCATCAGCTAAATCAATCAGAGTCAGTACACTAATCTGAGCCAAGACGATGCTACCGATACCATTGTCAGTCCTCTTTGAAATTCTCATTCCTGGTTCGCCGCCATTTCCTATAACACAGCAGCGAAACTCGACATTTTCCAACACACCACCGTTGCCTGTTTTTTTTGGCTGTTTTAAAATGTAGCAGAACACTTGGTTCCCAACGTGGATCCAATAATAAGCTCACAAGCTCCATTTCATACTCAAGAGAACACTCCTCAGTCCGTTCGAAGCAGTGAGTAGAGCACACACCTCCATGTGTTGATCCAAGCGGGTGCCGACCATGATCACCTTCGTACGTGAATTGTTCGGAGGGCATGACTTTTCATGTAACAGCCTTGGGGTAGTATCTCCCCCATTCGCTTCGTCACTTTCGTAAACTCGACACTGCGCGTGATTGGGTGATCACATCAGTCACAGCAGGAGCCACTTTAAGCAGACAAGAGCCATTATTCGGTTTGCTCGCACATTGGGTTAAAGCAAAATGTCATCAATGACACTGGTCTACTTACTTTTCAGAGAAAGCTGAGAGGTACGGACTGCACGGGTGACTGACTGCTCGGGACGGGGAGATGCGGGCTGCTCGGACCGCGACTCGAAACGAACGGATACGAAATCACTGTGCGCTAGCTCCCTCACTTCCTCCGCATTGATCGGACGCTAAATATTCCGTTTCGCCCCCAATTCAACGACTCTAGCCATATATAATTTGACACCTGGGCACTGATGATTATCTATGAGGTGAACCGTAAGCCAGCCAGCAACGCCTCACTACACGGCCGCGCCTGTCTGCTCCCTCCCAGCCGGTGGGTCCCCTCCCCTCCCCTCCCTACACACTCGCCCATGAACAACCCCTGTCCCTTTCCCCGTCCCGGGGAGGGGGGGGGGAGGGGGCGGGCGCGGGCGGGCGCGTGCGCGGGCGCGGGCGCGGGCGCGGGCGCGGGCGCGGGCGCGGGCGCGGAGTGGCTGCACTGACAAGGGGCTGGCACCCAGCGGGTAGGGAACAGCAGCACCCGCTTCCCCCTGCCGCGGCTCCTGGCAGCACTTGTGTACAGCGACATCGTTTTACTCTAAGTCTTTCATGATATCAGCTAACTCGTCCAGCATTTTGGCTCCCGCGTCTCTTGCCTGAGGCCACGACTTTTCAAGTATCAGCATCGGGGTATTATCTCGGCCATTCGCTTCGTCACTTTCGTAAACTCAGCTCTGCGCGTGATGGGGTTTTCAGTCACAGCAGGAGCCACTTTAAGCATAAAAAAGCCATTATTCGCTTTGCTCGCATATTGGATTAAGGCAAAAAGTCGTCAATTGCACTTCTCCTCTTACTTTTCAGAGCAAGCTGAGAGGTACGGACTGCACGGGACTGCGGGGTGCGGAATGCTCGGGACGGAATGGTGTATCGAGACTTGAAGATAACGGGTGAAATCACTGTGCGCTCGCCCCGTCACTCCCTCCGCATTGATCACACGCTTAAAAAAAAATAAAAGATTTAATAAAATAAAATAAAAACGTTTCCCCCTCAAACCCGTGACTCTCGCCATATATAATTTGACACCTGGGCACTGATGATTATCTCTGAGGTGAACGCTACCCCGTGGGCCAGCCAGCGCCGCCTCGCCACTCGGTCGCGCCTGAATGCTCCCAGCCGGTGGGTCCCCTCCCCTCCCCTCCCTACACGCACTGGCCGCGACGCGCGCTACCGCCCGTAGCCTCAGTCACTTCCAACCGCTCAGAGAGGGAACATGTCAACCTCCTCCGTACTTCCACTCTCCTTTCCCCTTTTCCATATAACGGCAGGCCTTTCTCGATCGCAAAAATAGAATATTTGTTTTGTCACAATGTTACCTTTCTCATTCCTACCACATACGTCTACATGACACATCGCTACTTATTACAGCTCTCATTACCTCGGTTAAGCCCCAAGCCACCATGACACGCTGCAGCCACACACACACACTTGGCGTCACACTCGCCCTTAAACACCTATTCGGCTGCCTGCATAATTTGCAGTATAATGATGTCGGACGGGTTGCCTACCTACAAGGCGACCGACCGCTCCACCCCGGGCCCGGTCGATACGCTCTACTGGCGTCTCCAGAGCTCCAGCGTCTCATTAGCCCCCGCAACTCCCGACGCCCCCTCCTAGCACCACACAGATTGAAATAAGAAAATATGATAACCACTTGTAAGATTGACTAAAACCACTCAAAATATCAACAGCACAATAAACTCTGAAAACATAGCATGTTAGAAGTAAAATTAATAAAACAATTCTTCACAATTTTTACTTAAAAATGAAAAACGTCTTTATGTCTAACCACGGTCTGACTCAAAACCAAGTACAAGAGAATTGTTCTTATCAAAACAAAGCCAGATATCAACAAGTTGGTGAAAAATATTTGCAAGGCAGCCCAGCTGTTCTGGTCCCAGCATGCCTCGCGGCAGGCGGCCTGGAGGATCCGGTGGATTGGGCGCCAAACTTAACCCTTAACCCCCCTAGCATTGCGGGCGCGCAGCTTAACTCGACAAATAGTGGAAATATAGTACGTTATAAATCACTAGTACAAAAAAAGAGTTTCGCAATATTTTCTGTACAGTACGGCAAAAAGATAACCAAATAAAACGTTTGTGTTCAAGCATAACCAATAAACCTTGCCACTTCGGCCTAGCAGAGATCGCTTATGTACTCACTTCTGCAAAGGAGCTCCACCACATCTTGAGCAACACCTTTTTGCAAGAGGTACTGTGCTACTTCCTCCGTTGTGAGTTTCTCCATCTGTGAAAAATAATGATTTTGTTTTAGTTGGTTAAATTTTTAATTCTAGTCCTGTCGTTCTCATGACAGGGTGGCAGAGTTCTCACCACTCGCATAGTATCACACAACAATTACGAATGAAATTAGAACTAAGCGCGAAACTAAGTCTTTTTACTCGTGCAGTATAATTTAACAAAGTTAAATTTGTAGAGTGAAACTTACGGTTTTGATACGAGAGACACGGTGCTAGGCTTCATCCAAAAACTCCGCGCTATAATCGCGCCAATATTTCGCGTTCGCGGGATCTTTTTCTTCGTTTCCTCCCCCACTACGTTTTGTCGTGGTTTGTCTTGTCGTTGCGAGAGAGCGCAGGATAAGTTGTTGTGTTCTGATTGTGATTTTCCTCAAGGCCCTGGAGGGCTAGGACTGAGTCATGACTGAGTTTATTTATTATTTGTTGGCTTGAGTTTGAGTGTAAAACTAGGTAGATCTTGAAGATCATGTTGGCTTCGCCTTCTGTATTGTGTCTGTATAGTAGGTATTGATTAAATTAATAATTCGTTTGAACATGATATGTTCAAGTTGTATGTGGAATACAATGTGTTGGAATCACCAGGGGTAGGAAGTGGAAATCAAGTGAAATGAAATCAAGTAAATAAAGAATTATGATGAGAGTTGAGGTTGGCATGCAATGTGTACGATTAAAATTTATCATATGTCTGTGACTGTGGTAATGAAGGGAACATACTGAAGTAATAGGATGTTATTAATGGCATTCCAAGTTCAAGTGGCAAAGTTTGCGATACAGATTATTTGGAGAAGTATTTAAGAACACAATTTAAGAATGTGTGTGATTTTACCGCTTGCACCAGCTTGCACATTTTGAAAAGATAGGCTCACGGCGCTCACGGTTCTGATTGGCTAAAAGATGGGTTCAGCATTGTGATTGGCTTAGAAATTGAAAACAAAGTTCGGCAACACGTAACTCAAAATTAAGTTATATTTGACGGTAATTGCAGTTCATTTTCGAGTAATTAAAACCATAACCAAACATTTCTGTATATCTTTCTGTATTTTCTTTCTCAACGTAGTAAAACTTTGCCTTTTTCGTCAATTTTCTTTGTTAGTATTTCTGTGTTTGTAATGTTGGCGGCAGCGGAGTGGACGAGATCACGGTTTGGACGGCTCTCGCCCACCCCGACGTCGATTCCACGGCTTCGCCTATTTCTTTACTTTTCTTTGTTTTTCCTTTCTTTTCCTTGGCGGAGGCTCAGCCAATAATAGTGCATTATGTGTAGACCTCCAGTAACGACCATTTGTGGTTGCGTTATTTCCCTAATACATCTCAGCCAAAACTTCTTTAGCTGTCATTTGCTCCAAGGCTAGGAAGCATGAAACTAAGACTAAAAACAGAAGGTTATGTTTTCGGATTACAGCCAATGTGAGTAAACAGCAGATTACTGCAGACCTTGGGATTTGATGTTGGAAACTGTTTTGTTGTGGCCCAAGTATTTAGTCCATGTCACAAGGAGTAATTGAAAGGCAAGATTGCTAAAGTGGCTTCCTTTTTTGATCTTGTTTTTTTTTTTTTTAAATTGTTTTTATCTTTGCTTAATTATCACTGTCAATGGGATATGTGAACGATAAAGTTAATCCAGCCAAAGACATGGTGCAAATTTAAATTTACTTCTTCCTTAATTTAGAATTTACTTATATTTTTATTTTGCTCTCACCATTACTATGATTTGATGATATTCTTTAAATTTTAGAATTTTTATGTGTTCGCAAGGATCATTCGTATGTTGCGAACAAGATTCTTTGATTCCTACGAACAAATTTTCTTCGCATTGGTCTCCATGGTTGTCGGCCTTCTCCCAGCTTTGCAATGCGAACAAAATTTCTTCGCATTGCGAACAACCTAAATTGTTCGCAACTCTGCGAACAATTCCCTTCGCAAGGATTTAACAGTGAGGAGG
>JAHWGI010000259.1:0-100770 GCA_029379305.1 Frankliniella fusca
CGGCAAGGGGGTGTGGACCCGAGAGGGCGGTGGGTCAGGTGGAATGCGCTTGTAGTTTTTGGAAGGGCGTGGTGGTATTGGCCACACTTTACCGGGATTTTTAACTCCTTTGCTTTTGATTATTCTTTTTGTTCACTGTTTTTTTTGTTCTTTTTTCTTTCTTTTTCTTTTTTTATTTTCTTGTTACCACTGGTCTCTTTTATTTCTACACGTATCGGTCTCTCATTTTTTACAATGTGGATCTTAGACAGACACCTTCGCAAATGCATAAGCTGGCTAATACAAAAATCACAGAAAAGGTAAAATGTCAGGAAAACCAAGGCTTGTTAAATTATTTTTATTATTTGTTTGCTCTAATGTATTCAGGCAAAAGAGTGCATCCATTATTATATGAATGCAAGTCCTAATTCACCTCATTTACTGCATTTCTTAGCATGTTAATTTGCAATTTTCGTGTATTTTTGTGTACGTGCCAATATATTTTAAATATAGTTTATATGAGCAAATTTACATTTTATTTATTGCATACATGTTTCTATCAGCACTTTGCTTTGAATACTTCGAATAAACAAGCATCAGAAGACGTGTACCTGCTACACACTTTGTTTTCCAGTGTCAGCGTTAACAGGACGCGCATACAGAACACATCTCTAAAAAAGGTTCTGTTTAGAAACTACAGGGAAATGTTTTAAACAGTGACACAAATTTGTCTCTCATCGAAATTAAAGAAATTACATTCTTATAAAAGAAACACAAGATTTATTTATTTAGACTTATACATCAGTTTCCCCGTCCGTGGTTGTGCCTTTGATGAAATGCATTATTTCTTGTCGGTTAGCAGGACAGAAGTTTTATTGCAGACAGGTAAGTGAAAATGACGAGTGTGAAGATGTAACGATTTATCTAACGCCGAGCACACTATTCGTGATCTTGCACAGCGGTTACCTTTTTGAAAAGCTTTTACACTGAGGCTAGATTTGCGATAATTTCATAACAAAATCCTGTGATAACACCTTCGATTAATCGCATTTAACAGCATGATAATTTTTTTATCCAAAAAATTATGAAAGAACATATACATGAGAAATTTATCGCAAAGATATTGTGATAACTTTTTATCACAAGATTGGGTGTATAACGCAATTTATTTGCGCTCTTTTTGCAATAAAAAGTTATCATATTTATTTTGCGATAGTTTTCTTATTTATTTTTATCACATTATTTTTAATTTTATACAAAATTATCATGCTCAAAATTGCGATGAATCGAAGTGATCGCAAACTTCGAGTTATCATATAATTTGACAAAATTTTATCACAAACTCAATTTCAGTGTCGACTTTTTGGATGTAATTCTTTGAGTGAATTCGAAGAATTTTTGTTGTGTGTGTGTGTGTGTGTGTGTGTGTGTGTGTGTGTGTGTGTGTGTGTTGTGTCTTTACGAGGGTGAGGGTTATCGTTAAGCAATGGCTGCCGATAACTGGAACATCCCATCTTTACTTCAGCCTCAGGAAGAATGAATATACAGTAACGATGCGTGCATCGCGACAGCAGCCCGCCCTTCTGCTTTGAAAATGTGAATCACCGTGTAACACTCTGGAAATCCAAGTGTGTGAATGTCGAACACTTGCAGATTCATTCATACACCTGGCCACTCAAACGTGAAAATACCTTATAAGAAACTTGACACGTTTGAGTGACCAAGTGCGCGAATGAATCCTCGCACATCTACAAGTGTGCGACATGCACACACTTGGGTTTCTAGTGCAGTGAAGACTGGAAAGACAAGGGAAACACCGCAAAATAAATGAATAAACTTCCTGTTCTGTAATGCAGTGTCTCCTTCGAGGGGGGAAGCATTCGCGTAATCACTCGTAGGGGAGAGTGGGGCACATTGGTCCGTTTTTTTTCTTTTAGTTCCCTACGCCGCATGTGATGACCCCAAAAAAAGTTTTTTGTGCCAAGTCTTAGTTTGTACATTACTTTACCTTAGAAAACCATCCCCAACATTTTTCCGACCATGCAAGCTGAGATAAACTGAAAACCCAAGAGGCCTGCAAGTGGACCAATCTGCCCCGGGCCGGGGCACATTGGTCCGACCTATGGGGCACATTGGGCCAAGCTGGAAAAAATGGCCAGAACCGTTATCTACGCCACTTAATGATGTGTTGAGTGATACTCTGTGATAAAGGAAGTCGAATTTGTCAAAAAAAGTAATTTCAGTTAGGTACTTCGTACTCTTGTATTTGTACTTTAACAAAAGTAGGCTAATCAAAAATAAAATTCTGCTAACTAATTAAAACAGTAAAAACAGTTAAGAATATTTTTTATAAATGTCAGAAAATGAAACCATAAGAAAACCTAACCTAGCATTTGTCACAACACTTCCTGAAATATCAAAATTTGCAATTTTAATGGATACTGTTAGATTGGCACAATGTGCCCCGTAAAAAAGCGGCCCAACCTGCCCCAAGTGTAGCAAATAAATTCAAATGCTTCTAGAATGCAAGTAGTTGTTTCTAGCCCATTCAAAACTATATTCAATTTAAAGGTAAGTGATCAGGCTTTCGTTTTAAAAAGGTGCCGTGATTAAAATATAGTGTTGTATACCCCTAAACGAGATGGTTTTAGAGTAGAAACATTTTACTTTTACCTGTTTTATGGGGTATTCAATACTTCACCCCTGGCCATTTGGATTGCGACCGTTGACGAACGGCGGACTCTTCGGAAAAATAGTCGGGTAGGTGATAGCTTCTTCCACTGCCCGAGTGGTGGCGCTGCGGTCGCTCTAACCTCGCAAAATTCGAAATGGACCAATGTGCCCCATGGACCAATGTGCCCCACTCTCCCCTACACCCTGGCCCGTAATCAATGCGTCATTCAGGCGTAATAATAAGGGTTATTATCGATAAAATATTAATTGTAATAACCTTTAGTTTGTATGTTACCCAGTAAAATTACCAAAATAACAGGAAAGAATGAGTAAACATGCGTAATAACGGGTGTAATCGCATAATCACTCGTACACTATTTTCGAGACTGCTTCCCCCCTCGGTCTTCTTTTACTTAATATCGTGCAGCAGTGAAATGGGGCGATTTTGGGGTTTTCGTGAAAGTTCGAAGAATAAGTGCGGTGTTTCAAATAAAATTTTTGGAAGGCGGTATATTGCAGTCCCAGCCAACAATCAGGAGCCTCAGCCATCAGCTAGTGGTTGCGTTTGAAAGTATCCTGGCGATGCATCCTCTTGCACGGCGCGAGGCTGCCACGGTTCAGACGTGACAAGTCCTTGCCATAATATTTTGAAAATCAAGGTTAATTTTATAAAAAAAAAGTCTTCTTTGTGCCTAAAAAAGGTGGTCCTTTTCATTCGTTGGGAAAACTCTCGAGATTATTTTACTGGCAAAGCGACCCGGTTTGGTCTAGATGTTCCATCCACACTCGTAATTACCATAGAAAAGAAGGATGCAACTTACTTTTATGCAAATTTGTCCAAACAGCTTGACATCAGACATATCTTTAAAAAATTCTTTATTTTCGTAGTATTTTTCATTAGAGTTTTGTACGAATCGCTTGGGCACGATTGGCTGCGACCATGAAGGGCCATCGTCGAGACTAAAACAAAACTTTCTGGCGAAAGCAATAGGCACTCCTAGCGTGGGCCTAAAACATTCTGGTATTGTTTTTCTCCCGGCCGGGTCAATGCGGTCTGCTGGCTCGGGTTGTCATTGTCGTAGAAACACAGGATGCAAACGCCATGTTTTTCCAAAAATGAATTGATAGTTTGACAACGGACAAACCTCAACTTTTTTTTTTCTAATTTTCTGCAAAATTTTTATCAGAATTTTGTGTGAATTGGCTCGACTGGTTCGGCTGCACCCATAATACACTGTTGAAAAATACCACGGTAATGCCTACGGTTCGCGCCGTAAATTTGTTACCTGGTCCCAGACCGTAATTTTTGACTAAGGTCTGAATCGTTTGGTACACTCCGTTCGTAGCGGCGAAATATGCTGAGGAAGTTCAATTGAGCACATTCCACCCACGATAAAGTACAGGCTGCACCGTAAGGATACGTTATTGTCGGATCGTACACGAAAACTGCGGTATAAACCTTTGGCATACCGTAACTCTCTACGGTATTTTTAACAGTGTAGGCCATAGTCAGGAATAAATACAAAATAAATAAATAAATAAATAAATAAATAAATAAATAAATAAATAAATAAACAAACAAATAAATAAATAAATAAATAAACAAATAAATAAATAAATAAACAAATAAATATATAAATAACTTAAGGGGAGTGGGTAAGCAGGTGGATGTAGGTGTCGAATTCAGTTAGGGTCTCAAAATACGCAATCTGGCCTAACCAAAACCAACTAAAATTAACCTTGCCCTCAGGAGTGAATGTAAAGAAGCGGGCGGATAGAGGTGCTGATCTTTGTATGGGTCTCAAAATATGCTAACCGCCACGGTCTGCACGGTCTGCACTGGACACATGGTCAGCGAAAAGTACTATCACCGGAAGAGGGACCGGGGAGGCGACTGGTGGCTGCTCCCTACGTGTCAGTAGCAGCCCAGTTCAAGCAGAGAGAGGACGCGTGTGTCCAGTCCGTCAGTGTGTCACCAAGGTGCATCCGTCTGTATCGGAAAGCGCTCCTTTAACTCTTATCGCGGCAACTGTCTGTGTGTGTGGTGCGTGTGTTCAACTCTTCATCGTGACACCAAAGAGCATTTGCATGAGCGTGCTGTGTTTGTTCTAAACTTTTCATCGCGAAGGCAGGTCGCATCTGCCTGTGCGTGTGGTGCCGTTGTCCTACTATACATCGCTTCAGCAAGGAGCACCTGTCAGTGTGCGTAGTAAGTATTTTCTTTTTTGTTTTTGTTTTTGTCTGTGCAATAGCCGAATCGAAAACACCAGGATTCCTGTTTGTCCTATTGTCTGTTTAGTTAAGGGAGAGGGGGCACATAGTGACAGATTTCTTGTTTCCGGTTCTGTGTGCACGAATATGGGTACTGACCTAATTGTTTCACTCAAGAGCAAAGTTTGGTCTTAGTTTATTACGGAAAAAAAAAAATTCCACGTGATAGAAGCTCTTTAAAACCACGCTGAAAGCATGAAAGTAGACCCTGCATCTGTCACTATTTGCCTCTGGGTGGGGTAAATAGTGACAGCATTGGGGAACATAGTGACAATGGGCTTTTAGTGATAAAACGATTTTCCTGAGGTCTATAAAATATGTCTCAATCTTTCCGAAGTAGTTTGTTGGGCAAAGGAAAGCAATTTCTGCTTACTACTTTCTTTTTTTTTGAAGCAGCTTCTGGTCCTACAGGCCGCAGCTGCACCGGGCGAAGGGACTTAACCTTCAATGTGTGTTACTGTGGTGGTTCAAAAGGAACTTGAAGCACAGCCTGAGATTACCTCTTTTTCATCATGCTCTGCGCGAGCTGCGCAAAAAATCACGAGAACCCCCGCGGTTCGACCCTAAATGAGAAATTCCCTATTTAGCGCACGAGAATTCCCTATTTCCTTCACGTGTAAAGGGTTTATCGTATAGGCTAGTGCTGGAAGAGTCCCGCACCTTCCCCGCACATCTACAGTAGGATTTTTCCAAGATTTTTCCCATTTGCCAGGGCAAGAAAAGTTCGATAGCCGCCTTGGACATCTGGCGTACGCGTACAGGACTGTCTCCACACGTCAGTGCAGGCAAAGTCCTACACCTGTCTCGCACATCTGCTATACGCTGTCTTGCTAAAACTAAAGAAAGTTGTGTCGGAAAAATTCCATTCAATGTATCTGTGAAAAAAATTCTTAAACATTTGTGAGATTTGCCGATAAAAATATTTTCAGTGTATTTCTGGGATAATACATGTGAAGGCTTTAGTTTAATGATTTTAAAAACACAAAAAAATACTCCACATTAAATCTTAAAATAGCATTTTGATGTTTAGCTGTCAGAAAAGCAAGGATCGACCAATAATTCACAGTGACATATTTTACTTCACTTCAAAAGCGTCGAGAAACTGCTGTCACTGATTGCCCCAACGTTTGTCACTATGTGCTTCATGAGACATTTTGGGTTATGCAACTCAACCCCCTTCAGCCCGGTCGACTGGGTCGGTCAATTTGCGGTCGGTCA
The DNA here is from genome assembly GCA_029379305.1 of Frankliniella fusca. NCBI lineage: Eukaryota > Metazoa > Arthropoda > Insecta > Thysanoptera > Thripidae > Frankliniella > Frankliniella fusca. Next base: position 6,142 of record JAHWGI010000259.1, read on the forward strand.
GACGAGCCACTCCCATTACTTGTAATATGGAGTAAATTGCCCAGTAAATTACAGTTTTTTACTCGTTCAAAAATGGGTAATTTACTCCAAAAAGGAATTATTTGCTGAAGCTTAATGAGTGTAAACGAAAAATAGTTCTCAATGAATAAAAAAGTACGTAAAAGATTGAAATGAACGCTCTTTCTGGAAAATTTCCTGACAGCAAATTGTCTTATCATTAATTCTCTTTTACTAGTGAAGGCGAACTAGTCGATTCGTTCGGTCACATATTTGTCAAGAGAATTTAATGGAATTAATGGCACTGCCACGACAAAATTGCCGATTCTCGAACAAAAATAAGACACGGCGATGATAGAACTAAAACGTTAAGAAATTTTGTTTAATTTTTTACTTGCTTTATCAGGAAAATCTGAACCGCTCTGCACTCACGCCTCACCAACGCCTCACGAACCACTGCTGCCGCATCCGTAGCGGCCAGGAGGGGGCGGGGAAGGGGGGAGGGGGGGGGGTCGGAGTAGCCCCTGAAGTAGGAGAGGGGGGGAGGGAATGCCAAATCTCAGAGGGAAGAAACAGCAATAATATATTTCATGACGGATCGAATAGGTCACTGTGAAAAATAGTCGTAGCGGTGATGGAAAAAATTTCCATGACAGTTGCTGTACTTTTGCGGGTCACGTTTTTAATTGATAAAGACGTTAATGTTGTAATTTGCTATTATTAAAATGTCGTAAGATTATAATTTTTTTCGTTGACTTTACAGTTAGCACTCGTAGTTTCACGAATGCATGTCATAAATTTACAACACAAAAATCTCAAATTCATCCATCAAGGACTTGCGAAATTTCTCGTAAATTTACGAATTTTCTCGTACATTTTCGAGATTTCTCGCAAATTTACGAAATTTCTCGCAATTTTACGAAATTACTCTTAAATGCACGACATTTCTCGTAACTTTACGATGTCTCCTGCAAGTTTACGACATTTCTCGTAATTTTATTGCAATTGTCGTATTCTTACGGAGGTAACTCTACGATATAAATTTCGTACTTTTCTGCAAAATGTCATAACTTACGAACGTTCTACTCGTTGCTCGCAAAAATTTCGAGTTCTTGGACCCTTGGTCGACACTGGGAATCGGGTCGGGCAAGGGTGCGCAGCGTAGAAGATGAGCAAAACCGTAAAAAAGCTGCCTTTTGGTTTTAGGTGTTAAAGTTCGGATTAAAATAAGGGGTCTAAAATTACCCGTGTGCTCACTGTACTCTTCGAAATGACACAGTTTTCGCAAAAGGCATAACACGCGTCATTATGTCGTTTTCGTTCTATATTTTGTAGCCAAGCTACTGAACTGTATTTGTGATTACACCGATAATCTCGTAGTTAAATTCCCGTTTGAACGAGCATTCATGTGAGAAGTATTCTACCCAGTCTTTTCGATTACGTGCTGTTAGTATTTTTGTTTCTGTACATGTGATTGCGGCCGCAAGCCTGCGAGATGTGATCGTGTACGCCCATTTTTCTTTCCATTTTTTTTTCCATTGGCTGTATGATAACCTCTGCAAACACCTAAGTCCCCAAAATACTCAAATAACGTTTATTTTCGATTACCTTTTCTTACAATGTAATTTTTCAAACTTTCAAGAATTCCTTGCGCAGGGGTTTTTGAAGTATGAACTTGGGGTGAGTTTCTCGGGCTCTGTTAATATGTTTCCTAGGACTGACCATTGAGTTTTAGACAAACAGTTGGCCACTTAATTTAACAACATATTTTTTTAGTGGTAGGACTTTTTTTGGTAGGACAAAGTAGGCAGCCCGAAAATATTATATAAATTTGGTAGAGGTAATTTTGGTAGAGGTAACGAGGCGCTCCCAAATTGAGAATTCATCTGCACAAATGTACACACAGTTATGCATAAAATTTGAATAACTATATGCATATATATATATATATATATATATATATATATATATATATATATATATATATATGGAAGCTGGTGTATGAAAGTATAAGATGGCAATAATAAGGGGAAGTTCTAGAGGTACCCCCTCCTAGAGGTACCCCCGCACTTTAAAAATATAAAAAAATGAAATTAAAAAAATAAAAATAAAAAAATTAAAAAATATATATAAAATAATAAAAAAATAAAAATATTATTTATAATATTAAAATAGTATTTTAATTTAAAAATTTTAAAAAAATATTTTAAAAATTGTTGGACTTTAGAAAAATTCAGGAGAACGGTAGACAACGGCGACGAACTTCTCATAGCGAGGTGCTGGGGCGCTTTTTCGCACTCCTGTCACCTCTCGCTCACTCGCTCTCTTGCTCCCTCCACACTCCTTCCTCATATAACAGTTGTTATTGTTGAAATTCTTATTGTGTTGACTTTCTAGATGTAAGATCAGTGTACAGAGATTTCTTTTGCAAAGGTAGATGCTGACTTTTGTTCCTTTTCAAAATCCAGCTCACTGCCAGTTCAGCAGCACTCATAAGAAACACCACCACTAATGAGCAACATAACAAGACAGAACAGTACTAGGACAACTTTGAACGAATCATGACATTAGAACCCAAATAAGGACAATCTCTATCGCTAGAGCTCACAATTTGAACACATCATACCTTGGTGACAACACTTGATTAGTTTCGACTGCAAACAAAACAGTAAAGTTTTGACTTTTCTCGAGTAGTAACGTTTGCAAAGAAGTGGTTTTGCACGAAAATATGAACTTTTAACCCAAAATCTGACAGGTTAGGATCAGCGTGCGACATGAGAGGAGTCTGCAAAACATTACTGACACACATGGAAAACACTACAAAAAACTCTTCTGAACAGGCCAAGTCAACTTCAAGTAGCAAGTATACAAAGATCAGCAATCAAGCATTCGCAATGGTCACGTTTGTTATTTTTATTATTTGTTACTTGTATACGAGGAAGGAGTGGGGAGGGAGCGAGCGAGCGAGCGAGCGAGAGGTGACAGGAGTGCGAATAAGCGCCCCAGCACCTCGCTATGAGAAGTTCGTCGCTGCGCCACCGTTCTCTTGAATTTCTATATAATGTCCACCGTTGAAATTTATTTTTTTTAAACTTTTTTAAATTAAAATATTATTTTAATATTTTAAATACTATTTTTATATTTTTATTATTTTAAATATATTTTTTATTTTTTTATTCCTATTATTTTTTATTTCATATTTTTATATTTAAAAAATAAGGTGGTACCTCTAGGAGGGGGGGGTAAGTACTGGAGGTTACCCCTCCGGGAGGTTACCCCCCTATTTTAGAGGGATTTATTGATTATTTTAAATTTATTTTAAAAAATATGTGAATCCAGGAGGTTACCCTTCCTTGAGGTTACCCTTCCTGGAGGTTACCCCCTTTTTATTTGAAAAAAATTCTTTTCCTTATTTAATAATTTAATAAATTAATAAAAAAGAAATAAAATGATTAATAAATAAAATAATTCTAAAAAAGGAAATTTAATCTGAAATTTTAAAAATAAACAATGAGCGCTCCCTTAGACGTTTCCACACACGACGTTCCCCAATTCTGTCACACTCTTAGCGGCCGCCGTATTTTTCATACAGATTGTAGCAACCTCGCAGCCAGGCTGTGCCTTGAATCGTGTAGGAGCAGGCGGGTGACGGGTGCTTTGGGTTGTGTCCGATTTCATGGACGGAGGGAAGTCCGAGTGATCGGTGTTCGCTCGGTCGGTGGTTAGGCCGTGGCGAGCCGCTCCAGTAGTTAGGGCAAGATCACATTCACTTTCGTTTTCGGTCTTCAGCTTGGTTACTTATCCCATAAAGGAGCATCTGTTATTACCACCGGCAATTTTTCCGGTTTTACACACGTTCAAGGAACCAATTTCACTGAGTTGTGCCACCACACTTCGTCGATTAGCGACAAACAGCGTTCCCCAATGTGAATGAAGCGGCTCGCCATAAATTCGGACACAAGCCAAAGCACCCGTCACCCACCTGCTCTTCCAGGATTCAAGGCACATCTTGGCTACTAGGCTTCAACAATAAGTACGAAAAATACGGCTGTCGCTAAGAGTGCGACGGAGTCGGAGAACGTCGTGTGTGGGCACGTCTAAGGGAGCGCTCATTGTTTATTTTTAAAAGTTCAGATTAAATTTTCTTTTTTGGAATTATTTATATTTATTAAGCATTTTATTTCTTTTTTATTAATTTTTTAAATTATTAAATAAGGAAAAGATTTTTTTTTCAAATAAAAAGGGGGTAACCTCCAGGAAGGGTAACCTCCAGGAAGGGTAACCTCCCGGATTCACCTTTTCTTTTTATTAAATATAAAATAATAAATAAATCCTTTTAAAATAGGGGGGTAACCTCCCGGAGGGGTAACCTCCAGTACTTCCTGGGGGTAACCTCCCGGAGGGGTAACCTCCAGTACTTCCTGGGAGGGGGTACCTCTAGTGGGTCTATCCTAGAGCGCCCCCTTCCTAGAACGTCCCCCTCATTTATTTTAGAAAATAAAATGGGTATTAAGTTGTTTTTGTGAATTTAATAAGAGTTTTTCGGAATTAATTAGAAAATTGTACATTTTTCCAGGAATTTTTCAATAAATTATTTTAAATTACTAATTAATTAAATCTTATTTTAAAAATTATTTTAAAATTGAAAAAAGAAATTCTGACGTTCAAATAAAATTGTGTTCAGTATTATTAACTTTATTTGGCAAATCGCCCTGTAAACAATTATGTAAGCCGGTTTTAATTTTTAAGGTAAAATGGAAGAAAAGGCTCTATAATCGTCCCTGCTTCTGAGCACGAAATTTGTCGTACAAGTCGTGGACTCAACCTTCCAGAGCTAGCCTCGTTGTAAGGCTCGCCGGCATCGAATGTTTCTACGCGTTTCGGTTGTTTAGTAAATTGTCCGTGTGTTCAGCGATCACAGGTGAGGCTACACATACGAGCTGACGTTAGGTGCACCTGGCTGCAACGCTACCACACGGAATATGAAAAATTTAGATATCTATAGTGAATTTGGCTCTAAGGTCAGGTATTGTCAAAGTTACAACATAAGGTACGGACAAGGTGGGTACGAAACAACTCACTGTAGTGAAGTTGACAGTCAGTGCTGAACAATTTGGCGGTCAGAATAAGGAAGTTAACTGAAAAAATCCAACGCATGCTACAGTGTACACTAACACACGCGCGCGCGCACACACACACATACATTCATACATACATGCATACATTCATACATACATACAAATTTAAAGGTCAGTATATGAGGAATTTACCTGAAAAAAAAATCATCTGAAGCTACAGTAAAACACACACACACACACACACACACACACATACACACACACACACACACACGAGCGCGCGTGTTCCCTATTTTTTTAAATATATATTTTCTAATTCTTAGATATTAAGATTAAAATATTTAAACTTTTTTTAAAATAAAATCATTTTTATTATTTTTTAATGTTTTTATAATTAATTTAAATTAAAATTAATTTAAATTCCAAAATTATTTTTTGAATGACAGAAATCAGGTCCTTCCTGCGTAAAAATCACATTAAATACATTAAATGCAAAAAAGGGCATTTCTCTTTTTTCTTATTTATAATTAAATAGGGGGGGACGTTCGCGGAGGGGGACGTTAAAGGGGAAACTTCTGGAGAGTCCCCCTAGCAGAGTTCCCCCCCTATATTTTTATTATTTTTTATTATTTTAGTGGAATGCTCTCTTGCCGGGATACCTACTGGAGGGTCCCCCTAGCAGAGTTCCCCCCGTATTCTTTTTATTATTTTTTATTATTTTTGAAAATGCTGTACTGCTGCAGTTCCCCCCTAGCTTCCTTATATTTGTATGATTATTCTATTATTTCTTTAAAGGATTTTTTTTCTGACTTATCAATATTTTATTTACCCAACAAATATGTTAATCATCTTCAAATATTCTGGGAACGGTTTTTATTTTATTTATTTATTCTTACTTTTATTTTATATATACTCTGCAAATCTAAGTGTGATACTACATGTCAGTTTAAACTGCGAAACTTTAGTTTTGCAGTTACAACTGCAAAACTCCCGAGTTCGTCAGTTTAAACTGCAGAACTCCCGGGTTCGTCAGTTTGAACTGCAGAACTCCCGAGTTCGTCGGTTTAAACTGCAAAACTCCCGAGTTCTTCAGTTTAAACCGAGGAACTGTTTTGCAGTTTAAACTGACGAACTCGGGAGTTTTGCAGTTGTAACTGCGAAACTAAAGTTTTGCAGTTTAAACTGACATGTAGTATCACACTTAGATTTCCAGAGCAGGCGAGAGGTACCAGGAATCGGGTATTTCACTTCGTTTAAACCGGATCCAAAGAAGAAAAGTATTGCTTCTTGATTTGTTTCCTCCTTGACGCTGATTGGCTGATACCGTCGAAGTTCTTGGACCGACTGCCAGGTCTGCGATCGCCCTAGTGGCGTGCCCGAGAACTACGTCGGTGTAAGCCAATCGGCTTTAAGGAGGAAACAAATCAGAAAGCAGTACTTTTTTGCTGTGGGTCCGGTTTGAATAGAGTGAAATACCCTATTCGAATAACCGCTACAGCACCTCCCTATAAGAAGTTCGTCGCTGCACCGCCGTTCTCTTAAATTTTTCTAGCCTCAATCAATTTGTTTAAATATATATATTTTTTAAACTTCCTCGTGAAAATAGTATTTTATTTTTTATATTATATTTTATTATTTTATATAATAATTTTATTATTTATTATTTTTATCTTTAAAATAATGCAGGGGGTACCTCTAGGAGGGGGTCCCTTTTAAACTTTCCCAGGGGGGGAACTGCGGCAAGAGAGCATTCCACTAAAATAATAAAAAATAATAAAAAAAATAGGGGGGGAACTCTGCTAGGGGGACTCTCCAGAAGTTTCCCTCTTGCCGCAGTTCCCCCCCTGGGAAAGTTTAAAAGGGACCCCCTCCTAGAGGTACCCCCTGTATTATTTAAAGATAAAAATAATTAAAAATAAAATTATTAAATGAAATAATAAAATATAATATAAAAAATAAAATATTTTTTTTCACGAGGAAGTTTAAAAAAATATATTTTAACAAATTGATTGAGGCTAGAAAAATTTAAGAGAACGGCGGTGCAGCGACGAACTTCTTCTAGGGAGGTGCTGTAGAGGTTATTCGAATAGGGTATTTCACTCCATTCAAAAAAGATCCAAAGCAGAAGAGTACTGCTTCCTGATTTGTTTCCTCCTTGAAGCCGATTGGCTTACACCAACGAAGTTCTCGGGCACGCCACTAGGGCGATCGCAGACCTGGCGGTCGGTCCAAGAACTTCGACGGTATCAGCCAATCAGCGTCAAGGAGGAAACAAATCAAGAAGCAATACTTTTCTTCTTCGGATCCGGTTTAAACGAAGTGAAATACCCGATTCCTGGTACCTCTCGCCTGGATGCCGCCTGTCATTTCTTACACCAAGTTTGTGCTCGCTGTGAGGCTACCAGGCGAGGCTGCAATGATCAGTAGGGACTGTGCTAGTGTCGGAGGTGTTGTGGTAGTGGGAGAGAGAATGGCAGTCCCCCCCCACCCCCCCCTCCAACACCCCCCCCCCAAAAAAAAATATATGTATATAATAAAAGTAAGAATAAATAAATAAAATAAAAACCGCTCCCAGAATATTTTAAGATGATTAACATATTTGTTGGGTAAATAAAATATTGTTAAGTCAAAAAAAAATCCTTTAAAGAAATAATAAAATAATAATACTAATATAAGGAAGCTAGGGGGGAACTCCAGCAATAAAGCATTTTCAAAAATAATAAAAAATAATAAAAAAAGTAGGGGGGGAACTCTGCTAGGGGGACTCTCCAGTAGGTATCCCGTTAAAGGATGTTCCGCCTCTAGTCGGGAAACTTCTGGAGAGTCCCCCTAGCAGAGTCCCCCCCCTGATTTTTTATTAATTTTTATTATTTTAGTGGAATGCTCTCTTGCCGCAGTTCCCCCCCTGGGAAAGTTTAAAAGGGACCCCCTCCTAGAGGTACCCCCTGTATTATTTAAAGATAAAAATAATAAAAAATAAAATTACTATATAAAATAATGAAATATAATATAAAAAATAAAGTATTATTTCCACGAGGAAGTTGAAAAAAAGTATATTTTAACAAATTGATTGGGGGAAATTCTAGAGCTTACCCCTCGGGAGGTTACCCCCTATTTTTATTTCTATTTTTTAAAGAGGCAAAATGAAGAAAATATCTAAAATAATTCGTCTGATTTAAAGTAGTGTTTCCGAGTGTTTACCCCTCGGGAGATTACCCCTATATTTTAAAAATAAATAAATTGGGGAATTTAAAAATAAAATGTAGATTAATCTACTGGAAAAATTAAATGAATTAATGGTGTGTTTCCGGGAGCTGACCCCTCGAGAGGTTACCCCCTATTTTTATTTTTATTATTATAGAGGCAAAAAAAGAGAAAATATTCAAAATAATTCGACTGATTAAAAGTAGTGTTCCGAGTGTTTACCCCTCGGGAGGTTACCCCTTTATTTAAAAAATAAATAAATTCGGGATTTTATGAAATTATTTGCATTTGACTCGTAGAAGAAGCAAATGAATTATTAGCGTGTTTCCGCGAGGTTACCCTCCTGAGGTTACCCCGTTTTTCTAATTTAAATAAAGAAAGAGAAATGTTTTTAAGCCATCTACTGTGTGTTGCGCGATTTCTCATAGCTAGTCGAGCCACCAGAACCTAGTCTCGCTGAAAGTCTTTTCCATCAAGAGCTCTCCGACGTTTGTGCCGGCGTAGGTCAACACACATACGCAGCTTTACAGTAACCCCAGACAGATTCTAGTTGATTAAATTTATTTAAATCGTTGGCGTAGTGGATGCACTACAATTCTAGGGCACATACTAAGCACAAGCTGATGAAGCACTGCGGATGCCAGCGGACCTCACAAATGGGGTAAACTGCAACAGGGGAGTAACCATAGATGCTCCAGCTCACTGGGAGTATCTACAGTTACTCTCAGCAGGAGCAGGCGGCCGTGGAGGTCTTAACGTAGTACCCCCAGTACAGCCACCCTAAGCAATTAAATTAAATTAAAGCTTGTGGTTAGACAAAATTCAATGATGAACATCTCAAACGGGATTGAACTCAACAGGGTTCACATTTCATATACAGGAGCAGCTGCTTCTATTGGAGAGCGACATAATAGTTACCCTCTCACATAAAAACTATGTGACAATTTCTGGTACAAACCATGGGCATGAATAATGTTTCATTTCATGGCAAACTTTTGTCGAACCCGTTATAACCTCCTGCTAACACTCTGCACTTTAAAAAAAGTCTCAGACTGATCAGAGGCAGTGCGAAAAATCGAGTGATCGGCTTGGCGCTCCCTGAGTGCGCGCGCGCAGTGGGCTTAGGCATAGGCGAGTGCACGCGCGCACTCGGGATGTTCACACTGTGAACAGGTATAACCCCGTCAGCCTACCCGTCTCCCTGCCCGTCACCTGCCCGTCAGCTACCCGCCCGCCGCGCCCTCGCCTTCAACGTGCGCGTCGTCAGCCTGCCCGTCACCTGCCCGTCAGCTACCCGCCCGCGGCGCCCTCGCCTTCAACGTGCGCGTCGTCGGCCTGCCCGTCACCTGCCCGTCACCTGCCCGTCAGCTACCCGCCCGCCGCGCCCTGGCCTTCAACGTGCGCGTCGTCAGCCTGCCCGTCTCTTTGCGCCTGCGCCTGTGGGCAGAGCGGGACGGGATCGCGCGCATGTAGTAGGGCAGTGTGAACACCCCTTGAGCCCCCGGTCGCCGTCCTGCTTCACGCACTCGTTGGTCTGCAGCCCAGTCCAGAAACCCCATGAGGCTTCCCATGAGCCATGGGACATCAAGGAATGTCATGGGAGACATTTCCCCATGGAGGATAACTTTCCATGTATTTTTTGCCCACTTCCATGTGAGGTAGTTGCCATGGAAATAAGGTTCCTTGACAGCTGACCGTCTCCATGGAATAGAGCACTAACTCCATGGAGAAATACCAAAATGTTGAAGTGCACAAAAAGGCAAAGTAAAGACTGATCGAAATAAATGAAACACGATTATAGGGTGTCGGAATCGAGGCGGAGCCAAATCTGGTGTTCGTTTTTGCGTAGCTCAAGCCGTTTTCGAGTTGCCTGAAAAAAGTTCTCAGATTTGAATGAAATTTAAATGGCCCTACTAAAATTCATCGTTGATGCTACATACCAAATTTCAGATCGAAATTTCTATAATTATAGATTCTACAGCAGTTTTATTTTTCATGGGAAATTGTTTCCATGGTAAAGAGAGGCAAGTGCCCAATGGGATAGGTCACCCCATGGAAAGACAACCGTTCCATGAAGTCCTCTCGCATGGCAAGCATTTTCCCATGGAACCTTTACCCATGGTAAGAAATTTTCCTTGGAGTCCTCACATGGAAAGCGAAATTCCATGGCATCTTGTTCCATGGAAAACACATTTCCATGGTAGAACGCCCAAGGAAACAGACACCACATGGAATATGATGCATCTTTCATGGAAAACAGACCTCTATCCATGGAAAAGAGATCATGGAATTCCATGGCGTCCATGGGATTTTTGGACGAAAGAGTAACTATTATGTCGCTCTCCAATAGAAGCAGCTGCTCCTGTATATGAAATGTGAACCCTGTTGAGTTCAATCCCGTTTGAGATGTTCATCATTGAATTTTGTCTAACCACAAGCTTTAATTTAATTTAATTGCTTAGGGTGGCTGTACTGGCCTTATAAAACCGTTTCATACCGAAAGGAGTCCGAACGGACAGTCCGAAGCTCACCCGCGGACTGTCCGAAATCAAGCCCCGGAACATACCGAAAAACCATCCGAAAATGAGTAAAATCTGCAAGTTTTCGGGCTGTCCGAAGCGTGCGGTCTCCGTGCTCCGGACAGTCCGATATGAGTCCGTACATGTGTTAATGGAAAAAAAGGGACAGCACGCAGGAATCGATCCTGTGACCCGTCAGTCTTTCCTACCACAGTCGGACGCCTTTACCGACTTTTTTTTTTTTTTTAACACTTTTATTAAATCTTTGAACAACAGTAACAAAAAACAAACAATAAAGATTTAATAATATACAGGTAAGTACAGCCTGCCCGTCTGGCTTTTTTCTTCTTCCTTTTCACATCCTCTCCTTTACAATCTGTTCTAGCTCTCGAGCTAAGCTGACTGCTGAGAGGCAGAGACTCAAGAAGGACTCATATGCTAGGCGGAGCAGTCTTCGAAGAGCCGCGCATTGCACGGCGCGAACCAATAGTCGCATCGTGATCAGGTTTTCGGCAAATGATTTGATATTGCGCTTGCGCTCCGGTAAGGACATTAAAGAAAATTAAAAGATACTGTCTTTAAATATTGTAACGTTAATTGTATTCTGTAGTAACGCCTTTCAGCAACGAAACGTAACTAGCGAACGTGCAAAAAGTGCGTATATTCAAAAGTCATATCACCTGTGGCACCACGATGCTTAGTGTTTACGTGGCGAGACAGATTATGCGTTAAATATTTCTTAACTGAGGTATGCTGCTACATGTAAAAGATGTAACGCCTTTATATGCAAAGATAACATGGACTTGTGCAAAGAAATACATCCAAGTTCACGCCGTTCTCGGACAGCCCGGGAGCAGCCCGTGAAGGTCGCTCGGACTGTCTCCGGGCAGCCCGCTTATCACCGGACTACTTGCGGACTGCCCTGGCTGCGCCGGGCTTAGACCGGACTGTCCTGGTTGCTTCGGGCTTAGACCGGACTGCCCTGGCTGCGTCGGGCTTAGACCGGACTGTCCTCGGTCGGACTCGGGCTCTAAACGGACTGTCCTGGAACACATTCGGAGCTGTCCGCGGCCATCGGAATACATTTGGAACCGTCCAGGACGAGTTTCGGAATGATTTCGTTTTGTAAGGGTGGGGGTACTACGTTAAGGTAGTAGGAGCGACTTATAAAGTCAAAAATTAAAGTTTTGATTTTTAGGTTGATATTATGCTTAAAATTCATTAAATAAATCATAGAATAATTTAACACATCAAAAGCTACCCAAACACTGATATATTACGAGAAATACGCGAAGTAAAACTCGGTTCGGCGGCCGGGTCTGCCCCGCGCGCCATGGCGTACTATGGCCGCCATAGCCGCTGCGGTCGCCACCGCTCGTTTAAACTTAACAGAACTTTCTTAAATTGCCGGTGACCTATACTTTTTATGATCTCGTTAGGTTCCTAAGGTCTAAATGCACAACCTTTGTACGAAACATTTTGCTTCATCTTTAATACGTGACTTTGAAATAAATTGTCAAGTCCGGCTTGCGGCGCTCCGGGGCCGGTTTCCCATAAGACGCCATGTTATTTTGAGCGATTTTCGATGCTTAATAATTTAAAATACAGTCCGGTAAGGTGGTTATTTTAGATCGGCATCGCAATAAGGGGGCTTTGAAGTATATTTTCTGAAAGTTTCAGAATTTTGTCTTTAAAACGCGAAGTCGCTCCTACTACCTTAAGACCTCCACGGCCGCCTGCTCCTGCTGAGAGTAACTGTAGATACTCCCAGTGAGCTGGAGCATCTATGGTTACTCCCCTGTTGCAGTTTACCCCATTTGTGAGGTCCGCTGGCATCCGCAGTGCTTCATCAGCTTGTGCTTAGTATGTGCCCTAGAATTGTAGCGCACCACTACGCCAACGATTTAAATAAATTTAATCAACTAGAATCTGTCTGGGGTTACTGTAAAGCTGCGTATGTGTGTTGACCTACGCCGGCACAAACGTCGGAGAGCTCTTGATGGAAAAGACTTTCAGCGAGACTAGGTTCTGGTGGCTCGACTAGCTATGAGAAATCGCGCAACACACAGTAGATGGCTTAAAAACATTTCTCTTTCTTTATTTAAATTAGAAAAACGGGGTAACCTCAGGAGGGTAACCTCGCGGAAAACACGCTAATAATTCATTTGCTTCTTCTACGAGTCAAATGCAAATAATTTCATAAAATCCCGAATTTATTTATTTTTTAAATAAAGGGGTAACCTCCCGAGGGGTAAACACTCGGAACACTACTTTTAATGGATACCTACTGGAGAGTCCCCCTGGCAGTGTTCCCCCCTATTTTTTTTATTATTTTTATTATTTTTGAAAATGCTTTGTTGCTGGAGTTCCCCCCTAGCTTCCTTATATTTGTAATATTATTTTATTATTTCCTTAACGGATTTTTTTTCTGACTTATCAATATTTTATTTACCCAACAAATATGTTAATCATCTTAAAATATTCTGGAAACGGTTTTTATTTTATTTATTTATTCTTACTTTTATTATATATATATTCTTTTTTTTGCACTGCCATTCTCTCTCCCACTACCACAACACTTCCGACACTAGCACAGTCCCTACTTATCATAGCAGCCTCGCGTGGTAGCCTTACTGCGAGCACAAACTTGGTGTAAAAAATGACAGGCGGCATCCAGGCGAGAGGTACCAGGAATCGGGTATTTCACTTCATTTAAACCGGTACCAAAGAAGAAAAGTATTGCTTCTTGATTTGTTTCCTTCTTGACGCTGATTGGTTGATACCGTCGAAGTTCTCGGACCGACCGCCCGGTCTGCGATCGCCCTAGTGGCGTGCCCGAGAACTTCGTCGGTGTAAACAAATTGGCTTCAAGGAGGAAACAAATCAGGAAGCAATACTTTTCTGCTTTGGATCCGGTTTGAATGGAGTGAAATACCCTATTCGAATAACCGCTACAGCACCTCCCTATAAGAAGTTCGTCGCTCCACCCGTTCTCTTAAATTTTTCTAGCCTCAATCAATTTGTTAAAATATACTTTTTTTCAACTTCCTCGTGGAAATAATACTTTATTTTTTATATTATATTTCATTATTTTATATAGTAATTTTATTTTTTATTATTTTTATCTTTAAATAATACAGGGGGTACCTCTAGGAGGGGGTCCCTTTTAAACTTTCCCAGGGGGGGAACTGCGGCAAGAGAGCATTCCACTAAAATAATAAAAATTAATAAAAAATCAGGGGGGGAACTCTGCTAGGGGGACTCTCCAGAAGTTTCCCCTTTTAATCAGTCGAATTATTTTGAATATTTTCTTTTTTTTAGCCTCTATAAAAAAAAGAAATAAAAATAGGGGGTAACCTCTCGAGGGGTCAGCTCACGGAAACACACCATTAATTCATTTAATTTTTCTAGTAGATCAATCTACATTTTATTTTTAAATTCCCCAATTTATTTATTTTTAAAATATAGGGGTAATCTCCCGAGGGGTAAACACTCGGAAACACTACTTTAAATCAGACGAATTATTTTAGATATTTTCTTCATTTTGCCTCTTTAAAAAATAGAAATAAAAATAGGGGGTAACCTCCCGAGGGGTAAGCTCCAGTATATACCCATTGATTGAGGCTAGAAAAATTTAAGAGAACGGGTGGAGCGACGAACTTCTTATAGGGAGGTGCTGTAGCGGTTATTCGAATAGGGTATTTCACTCCATTCAAACCGGATCCAAAGCAGAAAAGTATTGCTTCCTGATTTGTTTCCTCCTTGAAGCCAATTTGTTTACACCGACGAAGTTCTCGGGCACGCCACTAGGGCGATCGCAGACCGGGCGGTCGGTCCGAGAACTTCGACGGTATCAACCAATCAGCGTCAAGAAGGAAACAAATCAAGAAGCAATACTTTTCTTCTTTGGTACCGGTTTAAATGAAGTGAAATACCCAATTCCTGGTACCTCTCGCCTGGATGCCGCCTGTCATTTTTTACACCAGGTTTGTGCTCGCAGTAAGGCTACCACGCGAGGCTGCTATGATAAGTAGGGACTGTGCTAGTGTCGGAAGTGTTGTGGTAGTGGGAGAGAGAATGGCAGTGCCCCCCCCCCCCAAAAAAAAAGAATATATATATAATAAAAGTAAGAATAAATAAATAAAATAAAAACCGTTTCCAGAATATTTTAAGATGATTAACATATTTGTTGGGTAAATAAAATATTGATAAGTCAGAAAAAAAATCCGTTAAGGAAATAATAAAATAATATTACAAATATAAGGAAGCTAGGGGGGAACTCCAGCAACAAAGCATTTTCAAAAATAATAAAAATAATAAAAAAAATAGGGGGGAACACTGCTAGGGGGACTCTCCAGTAGGTATCCCTCTAGTCCATACCCAATAATAATAATAATAATAATAATAATAATAATAATAATAATAATAATAATAATAATAAGAGTAATAATAATAATAGAAATAATAATAATAATAATAATAATAATAATAATAATAATAATAATAATAATAATAATAGTAGATAATATGAGACCTGTGGATATGTAAAAGTCAGGCTAACTTTACAAGCATGTTGTAATTTTACAGAGATAACCCCAAATGATCCCCAATTTATTTGATCCCCAATATAATAAAATATTAGAAAATATTATTTAATAATGGAGAAACGTATTTTACTATATCCGCTGTATTAAAATTAGTTTTTAGGGAAGAAAATATTTTAAAAAATTGTGGTAATTTAATACTGCGTGGAAAATATGATCCCCATTATGTGAACCAATATTTCGGAGGTACAGAATATTTGGTGAATATTCTTGTAATTATTGCAAAGTGCCCAGAGTATTTTCTTTGGAAAGCAATGCGATGCCGTGGTGACGTCATGCGCAGACGCGCAGACATGCCACTGTAGCCTCGCAACGGCCTGATGGTCGAAAGAGGTATGAGTATGAAAAGTTTACCATGCTGCACCACTCTGTAGTGTCGTCTGCTTGCTGGTCGCTGTTCTCTGTCTTGCCGCGTGTGATCGACTTGTTCAGTACTACACAGCAATCACCTGCATGTGTCGTGTAGCAATAAGGTAGCAAGGAAAGGGGAATTCGAGTAATCTAATTTCACACACTTTAACTAAGTCTGTATTCCAGAACCATCCCGGTTGAATTAGCTCCACTTAAGAATGTGCATACAAAGTGCTACTGTATCTTAGTTCCAGGAGCATTGCGCTGCTGTAAAAAGTAATGTTTAACTGTTGTACCTGGGCAACGGAATGTGCATTCGACTTTTTTAAGGCAATGGTAATATGAGTGCACTTTTCTGACTACAGAACAAGTGTAACTGCAAAACTCTGTGAGATAAATTACAGGCACAGTGGTACCAGTCTGAGTATTTTTGTGTGGTGTAGTTTGTGGTTTAGAAATCACTAAAGTTTAGCTGTAACCGTACCTAGCTTGAAAGTGACGTTTTTCAGAAGGCCTAAGTTCTGATTTCCTTTACATGGTTTCTTCGCACTTTATAGCACTGCTAATGAAGTCTCACAAGGTCAAGCTGACTATACCTTGTAACATTCTGAATTCTGTGTTGTAAGTATAGCCACTACAATACTAGCAACTTGACAACTTGAACATATGCTTCCGTATAAGTGCAGTTTTAAACTATGAAGAAAAAGCTGCAATCAACGTACAGTTCAAATAATAGTTTGCCAACCACAGTTTGGACATGCAGTTGAAGCTCAAACAGAAATTGAAAGCAAAGGCATGTAGTAGAGACTCTGTATAGCAGCAAGCTTACGTTTGCTACAAGAACAGATTGCCACTTGGAACGGCAGTCATTGGCAGTCATTCCCAGTGTTCCTCTAGCATGACATACCGTAGTAACAATGTCAAGGAACAACGAAAAGTAAATAACTGAAAACTCTGTGAGCAAAGTGGTCCTGTTTGAACGACGCGTGTTATGTGATATTGGCCACGGTATGGAGACGAGGACATTGAAGTCCAAATACCAGGTACAGGTTCATAACTTAAAGGAAACATTGGTCGATATCAAATGGTATGATATTTCAAACACAAAATACCACATGCTCCTGTATTAAGGATCACATGTGACACAAGCTAGGATCATGACAAAACATCATATGAGAAGGTTAAGTGAACTCCAACTCCAACCAAAATCACACATCGTGTTCTGTTTTCATAAAACAATACACTATTTATTTTGCTGATGGCCTTTTGTTCAAGTTTTTCGCATCATAACAGAGAACAGATCAATAGTTAGAGTTGAGGATATCAGGAACGACTCACCACCATTATGAACTCCTAAAATCGTAAACTTTTCGGATTGAACTGTTTATTTTGCTGATGGCCATATCAAGTGCTTCACATCCATACAGAGAG
Organism: Frankliniella fusca; assembly: GCA_029379305.1. Lineage (NCBI taxonomy): Eukaryota > Metazoa > Arthropoda > Insecta > Thysanoptera > Thripidae > Frankliniella > Frankliniella fusca. Next base: position 23,326 of record JAHWGI010000259.1, read on the forward strand.
ATTGATCAATAGTTATTAGAGGTTAGGATCTCTGGAATGACTCACCACCATCATGTACTCCTAAAACCGTGAACGTGCGCACAGCGTAACTCTTTTCCTGGCAGCAGATGAATGAACAGAGTGAGTGCAATCCGAATTACAACTTATAATTATAAGAAGACGAAGATGTAACATTTTGTGCGTGCAATTGAAGTTGAAGTAGGTTGAAGTGCTCGTTGTTTACATCGCTTGGTTGGCACGACCGCCACTAGAGGGAGCCTGAGTTTGCATCTGCACGTAGCATCTGTCCCAAACTTTCCTTCAGTCAAGTAAACTTTATTGGCCCTTTTTATGTGTGTGTGTGTGTGAGTGTGTGTGTGTGTTCTTTTTGCCTCTGAAATTGGATGATTTAAGTAGTCAGCCATGAACTGGAAAATTCCCTTGTCATACTCTTTCAATGAAAGCATTAGTGGGAGTAGAGTAAGATGATCCCTGAGCGGAGTATGTTGATACCGGCCTCATCTGTGGGGTCAGTCTTGCTCCAAACAACTTTTGTGAAGAGAGAAATGTACTGCATAGTTGAACGGAATAATTGTTGATACTGCAGCGAAAGGTTAACGGTATTGATCACAAAAGAACCTTGTATTTCGAACAGGGCAGCGAAGACCGAACAGTAAATTGATCCCATTGTACTTGGATACGATAAAGGTCATAAATACCTCTAGCCAAGCCGTTCTGGGTGTGCATTCTTTGTTGCTTGTTTGCTGCAGCAAATAAATAAATTTGGTTAACATCCCTTAAAAACTGAAACGGTAATGTCTTCTCGCAGGCGAAGGGTTCGCACGTCGTGGGGGAAGCCAAAGTACTCGAAAGGTGTGTCAGGATTTCAAACGGACGACCCTCCCTCCAATGGAAACGCGCACTCATGTGCCAATTTACAGCAACGGGTAGAGAAACGGTGTATAAAAGGAAGCTTCGCCGGTGATCTTTGGGGCCTTAGTGTTTTCTTTGATTCGTCGCGAGTTATGTTCTGCTACCAGCGCACTCCCGCTTCGTTGTGCTACAAGGCTGGTCAAGTGCGCACCTAACGCTCTCACTGGTTGCGCCTCGCTGGGTGCCGAGTCGTCTGTTTACTGACCAGACGAGCTTGCCATTTTTTTTTATTTTTTTTTCAGCGCAGTCTTTGCGATTCTAGCGGCGCTTGTAGCTGCGACTTGACTTTGCCCGCCTTAGTCAGTGTGTTGGAAGGGGTAGTCGGGCGCCCAACCCTAACGTCCGTTCCCGTCTGAAATCCTATCCTTCTTTCTTTTCCTGGTGTGGTCCCCAGCAACAGAAGCTGGTCGTGATCGTCGGAGCTGCCGGTCTCTCCGGGATTTTCTCGTTCCAAGTGAGTAAAAATCCGCCTGTCTTAGTCCTTGTTATGGGAATATCATAGTGAGTCATGTGAGGTGTCCTGACGATCCTAACCTCCCAGTCCCTTCTCGTCGCTCTTGGCGAACATCGGGGGGCAATGACGCAGAGACAGTGCATCACGTTTCGCGATTTCTAGTGTGGCATTAGACGCCTGCGCACGCGCTTTACCACGATGCAGTTTCTATGCCCCACTGCTACCTGACATGTGTCACACGTTCCAAGCCTAATTGTATGGCCCCTTTTCCAGGCCCTCTTCCCCCCCACCTCGATGATGCAAGACCCAGGGCGAGAGGAGGCTGCGAGCTCATCTGCTAGCAGCAGTGCTACCCCAATTCAATCGGTCGAGCAGCCTGCCCCTCTCTGCTCGGGGCCAGCAGCGATGGCTCAGATGGGGGTCGTGGCCTCTCATCAGCATCCTGGCGCCCCTGCCCTCGGCCCGGGCCCCACTGCCTCTGCTTTCTACGGCATGCCCTTTGCTGGCCCACCGAGACAGCCTACCCCAGCAGCATCCCAGGCTGGTCCCAGTGGAGGATTCCAAGGACCCTCTTACGCTGGGCACGTTCACTGTTCACCCGCTGCCCTAGCCGGTCCCAGTGGAGCAGGATTCCAAGGGCCCCCTTACGCTGGGCAGGTTCAATATTCGTCAGGTGCACAAGCTGGATACCATGGGGTGCTCTATGCAGGACAGCATGCCCAAACTGCAGCTTGTACAAGCGGACCGATGTACCAAATGCCATCCACTGGCTTTTCTGCTTTCAACGCTCCCGCTCAGTATGGTGAGTAGTTTTGTGTGTTGAGTCTGTGTCTTTGCCTGTCCATTTGTGTCTTCTTTTATTGTGTTTCTATTATGTTAAGTACATTTGTTTCTTTTTTTTTTTTCAGGCCACTTTGCTCCGTTACACCACCAGGTGATTCTTCCCCAGCTCATGAATAGTGTAGCATTCGCTTCACCAGAAGGCACTGCTGGTATGTGTTACTGTGATCATAGCTGTTCTTTTCTTTTGGCGCAAGTGCCTTAGACTGATGTTTTCTTTATAATCAGGGAAACGTCGTCCGGGTCGTCCACCTGGCTCGAAGAATAAATCGTCTGCTGGTACCAAGCACATGAGAGTAGAAAGTGATGCAGATCCTGCTGTCATTGCTCGGCCTGAAATTCCAGAGGAACAGGAGTGTGATAAGGATATTCCAAGACGAGATGAAGACTGCTGCTGCCGCTGTGCTCTGTATCAGGGCTTCTTTGTAGTCCTTCCCTGTGGGCATTATGGGCTATGCAGGGACTGTGTGATAGCTGAGCGTAGACAGGCAGTGACTGAGAACAGACCAGATTTTTGCCCATGTGGAGGTGTAGTTGGCATGTACCGAAGGGCCTTTAAAGTGGGAGCCCTAGATTGTTCCTAAAATGTATAGAGTTTTATTGGTATCGTATTTGTTGCATTGACTGCACAGGAGAACTTCCTTCCGTTCTTGTCGTCCATTCCTTTTTCTTTTAATTTCTATTTTCTATTACCTTTCTATTACTTGAAGGAAGAGTAGGACTTCAACGTTATGTCGTGCTGGTTTAGACATTATACTGTGTGTTTTTAGACTGTGTACAGGTTTCTCTTGACTTTTTATATTTATTTTTGGAATGTCAAATACTTTCCAAATTGAAGCAACACTTAAGTGTCCAGTTTGAAATCTTTTGAAAGTAGATGTAGGAAGTTTATTGAAGTGTAACTATTTTAATTGCTCTTAAAACAATTGTGTGGGGCTTGCTAATATAACTGCTTTTAAAAACTTCGGTTTTATAGACTGTTATTTGAAATCTTATTTATAGACTGATCTAGTGTTGTCTTGTTAGGAGCCAGTGTTAATATTTGTAAGGTGATATTGCCATCCTTCTGCTTTCTCTGTGCAAGCTAATGGTATAGGAATGGATGTGATAGGTGTACCATGTTTGTGATTCATGGTCATTTACCATAATTCAAATTGTTATTGTGTGTATTGCACTGTGTGCCCTTAATGTATTTAGATGTAAAGTCTAGTGTTACTTTCTGTGCCCCTTATATCTTTTATAAGACTTTAAGAAAGTTTGTCAGTTGTGGCCTTGGGTCGTGTTCTTTTGGTTGACTGCACAGGAGAACTTTCCTCTGTTCTTATCTGCAATTCCTTTTTTTACCACAGGGAAGAGTAAGACTCCAACGTCATATCCTGCCTGTTTACACATTAAACTGTGTATTTGTAGACTGTATAGGTTTCTTTTAACTTTTCAATGGAAGGATTACTTTGGGTTCCACTTTGTAATCTTTTGAAACTAGATGTAGGAATTTTACGGAAGTGTAACACCTTTTTTGTATTGCTCTTAAAATAATTGTGTGGGGCCGGCTAATATAACTGCTTTTTAAAATATTCATTTTTATAGACTGATCTAGTTTCTTCTTAGAGGCGAGTGTTAATTTTAGGTGGCATTTTCATTCTTTTCTTGCTTTTTCTGTACAAAGCTTAATGATGAGGAAATGGATGTTGCTTGTTTTTCATAGTCATTTACTATAATGTAAATTTTTATGTGGTGCATGGGACTGCAATTTTGAATTGTAATTAGTTTGCAAATATTGTGTTACAGTTTGAAATGCTGGGGTAGTTTCTGTGTCTTTTACCTTTGAACTTCATCAAAGTATTTCAGTTGTGTGCCAAGTTACACTGCGCAATGTGATCATTCGTTTCAGCTGGTACTGCTGTGGTAATGTTAAGTTCTCTGTAAATCATTGTCCAGTTGTCGAAATTGAAATACGGTGCATGACACTGAAGTGTTCTTGAATTGTATTAAGTTGTTTCGTAATGTTACTGTAAGTCATTCTCTTCTGTGCTCTCTTTAATTTGTAAAGAAGTAAGTTATTCCTTTACATTTTGAATAAACAAGTAATTGATATTGCGGAGAATTTCCTTTCCATACTTCGATAAAGAAAATTTTAGAGTATCTTGATCCCTTACTGGAGTACGTTGATACTAGGTCAGTTTCTCAACTGGTGAGGTCTGAACTGTAATGTATGGCTCAATGGCCTGCAGGGATAGGTCAGCCAAATAGATCAAAGGCTAAAACTGCTCTTTGTTGGTACTAGTTGCAAGGAGTATATTTGGTTTGGATTCCATTGAGTACTTTGATACCGCGTGCTTGTATGAGAAGTAGTTGTTAGTCAGACCACATGTAAGAACTTTTTGAAATATTAAGAGTGTGATATTTTGCTTTTGGTAGGAATTGGAAGAGAAGGAAAGATTTAAACTTTGAATTGAACGAGCAAGTTGTATTCATTTCAAGGTGTAAGGTCTTATACAGCAAATTTAATTTGTTTGTTTTGGTTGTACATTGGTGATACAAAATTATAATGTAATAATACAATAAGGAAATAAGCAACCCCTACAATTGAAATGCATATAATTTTTTCTGTTTGATTGCAACAGTTGCCTAATAATTTTATGGCGTGTAGGTCGTTTTTGCACTCTTATCATTATTAGCATGTGCAGTTGTTAGGAGAGAAGTTAGTAAAAGTCTTGACTATTGTTTTTCACCCATTTGGCGGAAAATTTAAAGTGGTCATTTTGACACAATTGAGATGTATTGACCTCAATTTGATTTAATTATCATGTCACTTTTTTTAATCAAACGTGCAAACTGACTCCCTTGATGTTGTATGTCATAACTTAGACATGTTCCTTTCCCCTGTGTATAAAATATTTCTATAAGACGTTTTCATTACACTGGCGATTTGATGCCACAAAAGAGTGGTGTTTGATATCTTGACAGGCAATGTTTTGTGTATTCAAACCATTAATAGACTCCACTCTTGCAAAGCTTGTGCTCCTTTAATGTGTCCGTTGACTACGCCCCTTACGGATCTTGTCTGACGGACCGCGAGGACGTGTAGGCGCTTCATTCATCTGAGCTTGATGACTCCTCAGCCGTGGGTGTACGAGGGAAGGGTGTGGCGTTGGTGACTGATAAACGAGCGTCGGTGGCAGGAAACTCGTGGTCGGCGTTAACGGAGTCAACGACGTCCTGTGTCCATTCGTTCCCGGGCGGCCTTTAAAGCATCCAAGTTACATTGATGTAGTGAAAAGGAAAACAGGCTGAGTCAAATTGTGAGGAAATTTGGTAGCACTGTGAAAAATACTCGTAAGAATTACGGGAAAATTTTCCATGATAAGAGTCGTAAAATTACAATTTGAAATTGTAAATTCACAAGCACTCCCTATCGACTTGGAATTGACCGATGAGCAAGAATGGCCAGTCTTAAATTTACGACATTTTTTGTAAATCAAAATTATAAAAAATGTCGTAAATTTGCAAAGATATTTTTCACAGTGTAGTCTGTGATTGTTTTCACATTGAATTCTTTTCCGCTTATCCATCCTGCTCCATTTTTGACTAAATCGGCATTTGGATCGCGAAGCGCCTGCGATGCGCTTGGTAGGCAAACCGCCTAGCTGTTGTGCTGGGGTGGCGGCCTACCCCGGGGTCTGTAAAGTTAGCGAAGCGCGCGCGTGCGTGCGTACCCGCGTACGCTTGTCAGAGCATGATTTAAGAGAATTACGCTCTTTCTAAGTGAAATAGCATCGACCCTTACATTTTTGGAAAGGGGAAAGTCACGATAACACTGTTGCATAGATATTTAAACGTTTTAAGACTAAATATTTAATTTGAAGCTTCGGGAACATTTTATCCTATTCCGCACGCCACAAAGGCATCGTTTGAACGGATATTCATCATGTTTAGGGTTCGGAACGGCCTTTTCATGATGCTAGCCGATTCATTACACTTTTAGCTTTTTATTCGTGATTTCGGAAACGTCGCGTTCGACATTTGGTTACTGCATGCTCTGACAAGCGTACGCGCGTACGCACGCACGCGCGCGCGTCGCTAACTTTACAGAACCCCGTGCCGGAGCGCCTATCCCTTGCCTTGCATTGACCTCAGTATAGAGCCGGTGCTTTGACAAAGGCAAAGAGGCTCGCTGGTGCCCAACAGCTCAAATGTGGGCAATTTTACCTGCAGTGTGATCTCGTACCTTTTTTACGATCTATCTCCGTGTTGACTATCCGCTGCATCACAGTAAGCATCCGCACAGTATGCCTTAACTGCTCAGGGATGAGTAATATCTCCTTTTCGCAGCGTACTACCTCAACCTGGGACAAACGACATATAGTGATGAGAGTGTTTTACCGTACTGCGACCATTGACCTGCTTAGGGTGGCCCCACACTCAGCAGTCCCCTTCTGAAATATGCCAGACTTTTGACTCTCTGCAGTACCTGGACGTTTATTTTGTCAATTTCTTTACGGCTCACACCCGGCCCTTTCTTTCCAGCCATACCAGGCCGGCCAGGCCAGCCCGGCCGGCTACGGTTGGCGCGCTGAGTGTGGGGCCACCCGTAGGGATCGTCCAGACAGCTCTTCCGCTTTGCTCAACATTTATTCTGCAAATTATGGGGGCTTGGCGCCTGCGAGACTCAGTAGGCCAGCCCGCAGTACACGTATGCATTGCAGTCAATATATGGCCTACCTATCAGGCGCCCTGTAGCTTGCATTCATTGGCAGCTCTCGGGTGGTTCATTACGGCGAATGACGGACGCACTTTATGGACGATCCCTTAAGCGGCTCGGAGGTAGTTTTTTCAGCTTACAAAAACCTGGGTTAACTGGTAACCCACAGTCCACCGAGGGGAAACGTACTCGCGTAATCACTCGTACACCCGCCGGCGTGTTTCCAAAACAGTAACAAAGACTCATTAACGGTAAAATACGTTAATATATTAACCTTCTACGTATCTTTCTGGGTTTGTATCATATGTTATTCAAGTTGAACTGATATCAATTTGTTTTTGCATGTATGAAAAAGGTCTTGTCACTTGGGTAAGTAGTTTACTTACTCTCAGATAACGCGACAGGTCAACCAGTTCCCGTAGTGTGATATCCATTGTGCCTAGATTCACAGCGATGGCAGCGAGTACCGCGCACGAGCATCTACGAACACTATAGTCCCTAACAACAATACAGACTGCCTAACAATGGGATTGCAGTAACAATTCGTAGGGAAAACTTTCACTAGAACGGGAAATGCCACGTTTCCGGAACATCGTAATAACAGCAAAGAGTAACGAAACATAGGTGGGGGTTAAAAGAATTCATATTAATACATCAGTAACATAATTGCTTATATATCCCAGAGTCAAACGCAGAGTTGGTTTGTCACCTGGTTGACATCGACTTCGATCTAAACATGTGATGTTCCCGAATGTTCCGGCGTCGAAGTAACGTCGAAGAAGTCATAATTTCGATGACATAATGGGGATGAAAGACAAAAACTCTCCTTGGGATTAGGAGGGGCAAATTAGAAAGGGGTGGACTTTCGAGGAGTACCCAAGTCAACAGCTACTCCGAATTGGATTGGGATGGGAACCCGGATGGGGCACGGACGGCACCTGAACAGCGCTTGAATGAGGGGCTCAGAGTCGTGGTTGCGAATGTTGAACCGCCGCCTTTCGGCGCCCATACTTCAGCGTCAGCAGCTGTAAGGTCGTGCCCTATCTCGAGCCGAACAGGGGTGCGGAACACGGCCGGTGGCGAGGTGGTGCGCTACCGGGCCCTAACCGGCCTGTAGTGGAATCAGGACGGGATGAGTTTGAAAAGTTTCAGTTCCCGTTTTCAAACCAAGAACCCGCAGATGAGAGGCAGTTCCGGTCAGGAGCCGATTGCAGTCCAGGCCGTCCAGACAGGGGTGCAGGACACGGCCAGAAGAACTTTGAGCTTTACCGCGCCCCTTCCAGCTCCTGATCGGGAGGGTATAGAGAGAATTTGGCAAAAGTGAAGCCTTCGAATGATTTCTGATATCCGGTAGACGTTGCTAGCAAACAACCTAGCCACATCCACTCGTAATGCATCAATCAGAGTTAGAGAAGCTGAGAGACAGCACATAAGTCTGTCTACGTATAGCCACGCAGTAATTTTCAGTACAGAAGCTACCCAAGTAGCCTAACCGGTTTTTACGAAAATGAATTATTCAAACTTCGCCATTGTGCCGGAGGGTTGGCACGTTGTAGGGGAAGTCAAAGTTGCTCGTAGCGTCCCTTCAGGAGATTTGGCATTAAGAACCTTGTATTAACACGCGGCATAGCAGTAGGAATTCACAACGTAAAGTGGTCAACGTTCTTAGGATATAGGGTAGACAGGTGATTATTATTTAACGATCGGAAGTGAATTCGTTTTTGAGTTATTCAGTACCTCCTACCGTACCCCGCCTTGTTCTGCTACAAGACTGGTCAAGTGCGCACCCAACGCCCTCACTATAAAGTAAGCTGAGATGTGTATCTTGTGGGGTGCCAAATCGTCTGTTTACTGACCAGACGAGCCGGCTATTTTTTTTTCTGAGCGCAGTTTTTGCGTTTCTAGCGGCGCTTGTAGCTTCGACTTGATTTGCCCGCCTTAGTCGGTGTGTTGGAGGGGGTAGTTGGGCGCCCAACCCTAACGTCCGTTCCCGTCTGAAATCCTATCCTCCTTTCTTTTCCTGGTGTGGTCCCCAGCAACAGAAGTTGGTCGTGATCGTCGGAGCTGCCCGTCTCTCCGGGATTTTCTCGTTCCAAGTGAGTAAAAATCCGCCTGTCTTAGTCCTTGTTATGGGAATATCATAGTGAGTCATGTGAGGTGTCCTGACGATCCTAACCTCCCAGTCCCTTCTCGTCGCTCTTGGCGAACATCGGGGGGCAATGACGCAGAGACAGTGCATCACGTTTCGCGATTTCTAGTGTGGCATTAGACGCCTGCGCACGCGCTTTACCACGATGCAGTTTCTATGCCCCACTGCTACCTGACATGTGTCACACGTTCCAAGCCTAATTGTATGGCCCCTTTTCCAGGCCCTCTTCCCCCCCACCTCGATGATGCAAGACCCAGGGCGAGAGGAGGCTGCGAGCTCATCTGCTAGCAGCAGTGCTACCCCAATTCAATCGGTCGAGCAGCCTGCCCCTCCCTGCTCGGGGCCAGCAGCGATGGCTCAGATGGGGGTCGTGGCCTCTCATCAGCATCCTGGCGCCCCCGCCCTCGGCCCGGGCCCCACTGCCTCTGCTTTCTACGGCATGCCCTTTGCTGGCCCACCGAGACAGCCTACCCCAGCAGCATCCCAGGCTGGTCCCAGTGGAGGATTCCAAGGACCCTCTTACGCTGGGCACGTTCACTGTTCACCCGCTGCCCTAGCCGGTCCCAGTGGAGCAGGATTCCAAGGGCCCCCTTACGCTGGGCAGGTTCAATATTCGTCAGGTGCACAAGCTGGATACCATGGGGTGCTCTATGCAGGACAGCATGCCCAAACTGCAGCTTGTACAAGCGGACCGATGTACCAAATGCCATCCACTGGCTTTTCTGCTTTCAACGCTCCCGCTCAGTATGGTGAGTAGTTTTGTGTGTTGAGTCTGTGTCTTTGCCTGTCCATTTGTGTCTTCTTTTATTGTGTTTCTATTTTGTTAAGTACATTTGTTTCTTTTTTTTTTCAGGCCACTTTGCTCCGTTACACCACCAGGTGATTCTTCCCCAGCTCATGAATAGTGTAGCATTCGCTTCACCAGAAGGCACTGCTGGTATGTGTTACTGTGATCATAGCTGTTCTTTTCTTTTGGCGCAAGTGCCTTAGACTGATGTTTTCTTTATAATCAGGGAAACGTCGTCCGGGTCGTCCACCTGGCTCGAAGAATAAATCGTCTGCTGGTACCAAGCACATGAGAGTAGAAAGTGATGCAGATCCTGCTGTCATTGCTCGGCCTGAAATTCCAGAGGAACAGGAGTGTGATAAGGATATTCCAAGACGAGATGAAGACTGCTGCTGCCGCTGTGCTCTGTATCAGGGCTTCTTTGTAGTCCTTCCCTGTGGGCATTATGGCCTTTGCAAAGACTGCATAAAAGAGGAGCGGGTTGCGGCACTGAGAGAAGATAGGCCTGATCTGTGTCCTTGTGGAGGTGAGGTCCAATCCTATTTCAGGGGAAATAAAGTGAGTGATGATGACTTGGAAGATGTCTCGTTCCTAATCTAAGAATGTTAACTAATTTGCAAGTGATCGAACAGAAGAACTTCCTTCCGTTCTTATCGGCCATTCCTTTTTGTTTTAATTTCTATTTTCTATTACTTTTTCTATTACTTGAAGGAACAGTAAGACTTCAACGTCATGTCGTGCTGGTTTAGACATTAGACTGTGTGTTTTTAGACTGTGTACAGGTTTCTCTAAATTTTTTATATTTCTTTTTGGAATGTCAACTACTTTCAAAACTGAAGGAACACTTACGTGTCTTTCATTTGAGACTATATGTAGGAATTTTATGGAAGTGTAACTACTTGTTTGTTTTCTTTTCTGTTATAACAATTGTGCGGTCCTAGGTAATAGAACTGCTTTTTGAAATCTTCATTATTGTAGACTGATCTAGTTGTTTTTAGCCCGCCCTTCTGCTTTGAAAAAGCATAAAAGCGGGCTTATGCAAACGACCTCGTGTCTGTCTGTCTGTCTGTGTGTCTGTCTGTCTGTCTGTTCCACTCGAAGGAGTTGAGCTAGAGAGTTGAAATTTTTAGGGTATCTTAAGGGTCACTCCTGGACAACGAAACGCCTACGGCAAATCCTGCCAACCCTCATTAAGGCACTGAAAAAAATTATGAAAGTTTTCACGGAATAATCAACTTTTTCCAACCCCGTCGACCCGTACCTCTCCGGAAGCGTCTTTTCGCGTCTAGTTCAATGGTGCACGCCGTTTTACGAAAAAATGGACCCAGCTCGCGACTACACTGTAAAAAGCACCCGTAATTGGTCCAGTTTTCAACTTTTCTCAACTCCATCGAGCTGCACCTTCCCGGAAGCGTCTTTTCGCGTCCAGTTCGATGGCTTCCACCGTTTTTCGATGAAAAGGACCTAACTCGCGACTACACTGTAAAAAGCACCCAAAATTGACCCACTTTTTAACTTTTACGAACCCCATCGACCCGCACCTCTCTTGAACCGTCTTTTCGACCGCAATTCAGTGGTGCCAACCGTTTTTCAATTTCCAGTGTTGCCAATCGTCAAAACTCAAACATTTCGATTATTTTCGACATTTCTCGATATTTTCCGATATTTTCGACATTTTTCGTTGTTTTTCGATATTTTTTGATATAATTCGACATTTTCGATATTTTTCGACATTTTCGATAATTTTCGATATTTTTCGATAATTTTTGATATTTTTTGACATTTTTGATAATTTTCGATGTTTTTTGATATTTTGCGACATTTTTGACATATTCCGACATATTTCGATATTTGTAAACATTTTTGACAATTTTTGATATTCTTCGACATTTTTCGATATTATCCCTCATTTTTCGATGTTTTTCGACATTATCCATATTTTTCGATAGATCTCAACATTTTTGAGATATTTCGAGATTTTGCGACATTTTTTACGAATTCCTACATATTTCGACAATTTTCGACATATCTCGACAATTTTTGAAATTTTCGACACCCCTCGACGCCTATACCATTAAAATTGGTTCGACGAGCGTAATTCAGTGTTGCCAACTGCTGCCAAATAAAGTCCGAGTTCGGCCGTTCCATCTGAGGCCGAACTCACGTATTTCGACATTTTTTCGAGATTTCCGACTCCCCTTTTTTGCCGAGTAACTGACCGTTTAGTCACTATCGGCACGTTTTCAAAGCAGAAGGGAGGGCTGTAGTTTCGGTGGTTCACCGTTACAAACTGCCTCTTTCCGAAGATAATGCCTTTACGGGCCGCAGGCCCGATCATTTACATGCTAAGAGGACGTTCTGTGTGACTTAGGGGTCGGGCCGAAGGCCCGACCGAACGCCGCCGGCAGGCCAAGCAGGCACGCCCCCTGCCGAACGGAGTTGCCTGCGTAGCAAAGCGGAGCTGGCAACGACGTTTGGCGGAAGGGCGGGCCTGCTTGTTTTTTTTCTCATGAGGCGAGTGTTAATTTTAGGTGGCATTTTCATTCTTTTCTTGCTTTTTCTGTACAAAGCTTAATGATGAGGAAATGGATGTTGCTTGTTTTTCATAGTCATTTACTATAATGTAAATTTTTATATGGTGCATGGGACTGCAATTTTGAATTGTAATTAGTTTGCAAATATTGTGTTACAGTTTGAAATGCTGGGGTAGTTTCTGTGTCTTTTACCTTTGAACTTCATCAAAGTATTTCAGTTGTGTGCCAAGTTACACTGCGCAATGTGATCATTCGTTTCAGCTGGTACTGCTGTGGTAATGTTAAGTTCTCTGTAAATCATTGTCCAGTTGTCGAAATTGAAATACGGTGCATGACACTGAAGTGTTCTTGAATTGTATTAAGTTGTTTCGTAATGTTACTGTAAGTCATTCTCTTCTGTGCTCTCTTTAATTTGTAAAGAAATAAGTTATTCCTTTACATTTTGAATAAACAAGTAATTGATATTGCGGAGAATTTCCTTTCCATACTACGATAAAGAAAATTTTAGAGTATCTTGATCCCTTACTGGAGTACGTTGAAACTAGGTCAGTTTCTCAACTGGTGTGGTCTGAACTGTAATGTATGGCTCAATGGCCTGCAGGGATAGGTCAGCCAAATAGATCAAAGGCTAAACCTGCTCTTTGTTGGTACTAGTTGCAAGGAGTATATTTGGTTTGGATCCCATTGAGTACTTTGATACCGCGTGCTTGTATGAGAAGTAGTTGTTAGTCAGACCACATGTAAGAACTTTTTGAAATATTAAGAGTGTGATATTTTGCTTTTGGTAGGAATTGGAAGAGAAGGAAAGATTTAAACTTTGAATTGAACGAGCAAGTTGTATTCATTTCAAGGTGTAAGGTCTCATACAGCAAATTTAATTTGTTTGTTTTGGTTGTACATTGGTGATACAAAATTATAATGTAATAATACAATAAGGAAATAAGCAACCCTTACAATTTAAATGCATATAATTTTTTTCTGTTAGATTGCAACAGTTGCCCAATAATTTTAAGTGTTAAGTCATTCTTACAAGATGAAAATGCTAAAGTAAGCATGAACTGCGTTGTGGTGGAGTCTCTGAAAGAGAGCAAAACCAGATTATAACCAGAAATCAGATAAAACACATTTGCATTTGCTTTTTACATGAATGCATACCTGTTGGATGAGCGCTTTTGTAATGCTTGCGCATATGTGTCATGGAACCAGGCACGGGCCGTTTGCAGCTTGGGCATCTTAATTTAGCATTTTTTATTGGTTTTGGAGGGTTTTCCTGGTGTAGCTTTTGTAGTAGCCTTTGTGTCTCTTCTTTGTTTTCAATATGTTCGGTCTGTATGTGCTTCTCAAGTCTAAAAAGTTTGCATCTGCCACCTGCAAAAAATTTGTTGCACCCTTCTTTGGGGCAAGAAATAGGGTATCGTGCTCCTCGAAATGTACCCTTTCTAAGGGGTTCCTCCTCTGATTTGCTAGCACCTAGATCCATGTTACTGTCATTCTCATTGTCACTCTCATTCTCATTATTATTGTTGATCTTGACCGTCTGCAAATTACACATGAAGTATTGAGTAGACAGAGAAGGACAGAAAGTTAATATGGATATAGTTAAGTGAGTGAATACCTCTGTGTAAGCTGAAGTTTCTGGAGGCAGTTGTGGAAGCACACCAAGATCACATAAAAATTTGTTGCCTTTCAGAACCTTTGCCAGTCCTAGATAATCCAAGTCAAGGTACAAGGGTAGCAGAGATGGATTTGTCAGAGCAATAATTTCTTTCAGATCAAGATTAATCTGAAAATCACCTCTAAAGTAAAACAGTGAAAAGGTTTGATTCATGACAGAACCTTTTATAGATTTCAATAGGGCACAGTTCTGATATTACTAACATTACTTACAAGCATGAACATTTGGGTGAGAAAATGGCTGGTTCCACCCAAAATGGATCAGCAAAATTAATTGCTTCTGTAATGCACCAGCCAGTTTTAAAGCCCATGTGGGCGGCAAATGGGTATGTAATTATAAGTTCCTTTTCCTGCTGAATCACCTAATAACACAACACCAACAATGCTGGATGTATTGCCTTTAAGAAAACTATACGACATATTTAAAGCAATTCATCATGACTGTAACGTATTCAAAACCAAGTGAAAAAAAAGAGATGAGCCAAGAATTATGCTTATCTTGCAATGATATAATCTAAAAATTGGGAAAGTGTAAAAGTTATTCATCTTTCATTTTCTTAAGCTGTTATTTAACCACAGGTCTACTGAAATTGCATGATGAAAGGGGGTGCCCGTATAGTTTGACCTCAGTTTGGGGTACGAAAAAAAGGTTTACTTACAGTTTTAACTGGAATGCCGAATTTTCCCAAGTACCCTTTACTTGCAATCACATATTTGTGACCTAAAACATTGTTGCACGTAACATGTCCCAAATCCAAGGGAAAGTATTTCATACAATTTACAAATTTAGAGTAGTCTTTAGGAGCCACAAAGTACCTAAAAAAAAAAAATACAAAGGAAGGAGTATTTCAATTTCAAACTTCAACTAATATAAGTGTAAATGTGAATTAAATTCAATCAGAAAGTACCATATACTTGGTGCACCATAATGGTGATAATTTGCACTAAATAGTGCAGCATCTTCTATATGCCAGCTAAATCCCGAATGGTTTTTGCCCACGTACATGTAGCTACAGGATAAACCAGGCACAGGATGTGGGTACATATCCAAGATTGTCCGTAGTTCAGACATATTAAAATGTTCAGTGATGGGGAAGGTAGTTGTTTTCACTGGGATACCAGATGCATATAAAATTGCTTCCTTTTTAGACTTTTTTCTACAGTTATGTGTCTCAGGGTGTTCAATTTTTTGTTCATTAGAGGAGCATTTGTTGTCTTCATCAAAATAAAACTCATGCTTCCGTAAAGCAGCAGCCTCCACAAGCCCTTTCACATTTTTCACTCTTCTCACAGCACAGCCTGGACTTGACACACATCGAATTTCCTCCCAAATGTGATTTTCAAATTCATCTAGAGATATATTTAGTGCTTGAATACTGCAGAATAAGATAAAAACAATGAAGAATGTTAAACAGCAGTAGTCATCACAAAATTATCTGTTTCCTTACCAACATGTTGAAACGTTTTGATATGAAGTAGGATCAGAAAGTTTCTCTATAAATCTTTTCAATTGTAATTTCGAGAATACATCGGTTTTAAATCCAAATACATCATCTACTTTAGACCCATAGAAAAATTTTTGGGTGTGGAGCGGATGTTCATCATCATCAGATACTGTTGCAAGTGATTGTGAACAAAATTGAACCAAGGTTTCTAGTGTTGTATCTGATGCATCAGTAATGCGAACCTGTGAAACAACTCCTAAATGCACAGTACTCAACATTTAAGAGAACAGTACCTCATCACAAGCAGTATTTTACCTTGCAAAATCCTTCCTCATAACCGATTTTCTTTTTAATGACATGATCATTAATGAACTTAGGAAAGTTTGCCAGTTGGTCACTACTGACAATAATTGTAACGGCGCCATCAGCCGCGTCGTACTCCACAAGAGGCTCTGTCATGTTCAGAAAGTGATTGTGTAATTATTTACTTCTGTTATGTATGTTAAACAGTGCGTAGCCGGGATAACCTAAACGTCCACGCTCGAATATACTGTAAACAAACAACTTCACCTTGTTAGTGCGCACAATAACATTTTTAATTTGCACCGCCTTATGGCACTTCGTTGCCAACTCCAGGTAAGATGTAAGATGATAATTTCTATGCTGGAATGCTCAGACGAATTCTCAACGGGAAGGGCGTATAAGTAAATTTGTCAAGCAAACATTCAATGCTAAGACAAAAGGTTTCAAAAGGTGCTTGTGCTGTTTCTTTCATACACCGCTGGCTGCATAACACGAAGGCTACAACCGCCAACAGCGTCACGGGGCACGGGGCAGGTCTTACGTCACACACACAGAGCTCAGCTCCCCAGTGCTCCCCAGCAGCCAGAAAGTCGTCAAAGAAAAATCATTTCGTCTTTATACCGAAAAGGGACGGAAAGGGACGAATGTTATGTCTCTTCATGACGAATGTTGTGACTCTGATAAAAGGTTCTTTTCTTTTTTGTGTGTGAATTAATTGTGGACTGGACAAAGAAAGCAGGATAGTTGACTTGTTTGATGGAGGTTATGATAGACATTATGTTTTCTTACACTCAAGTATTGGAAAAATAACTACTTTTAAAACACATTCATAGAAATAGCTTTTTTTAGTATGAACATGGATGTTGGTATAATTGTCCATGTAGAATATCTATTACCAGAGCTAATGACTCTGCTTTAACCTTATTTATCCTTCAAGTTTGCAGAACTCAGGTGATGTGCATCTAGGAAAAGTTCTGAAACTGGAATATGATACCAGCAACACGTTCCATACTCACGAAGACTGTACTGAATCACGTCAAGAAGCATTTGTCACAGAATATGAGGTAAGAACCCATCTTCCAAAGGGCTCTGCGTGTTATTTGGTGATATTCAACCAAATGTCAACTCTTAAATCTAATGCACTTTGTAAATTAATTAACAGGTTGAGTGCAAAGACCTAAAGATAGAAACATCGGATGATGTACTGTTGTCAGACAAGAGTTGTCAGCTTTTCAACTTGCCGTCTGCTACTATTTCCTCAAGAACTGACATTGCAGAGTATGTATCAATAGAGGGCTGTAGCGAAGAGCAGAGGGACTTTACTCTGTTACAGTGCCCACAATGTGACAAAACATTGAAAGGAGGGCGTGCTCGTATTCAGTGCATGATAAAGCATATCACAAGTGATCACTATCCACGGAGACGGAAATTGATTGCACAGCTGAAGGATTCATGTCAGTCACGTATCCTAAGAAACCGTCGAAGATTAAGGAAAGTCATGTAATATTGTGCCTAGCATGGTATAATTTGGGCTGTGAAACGGAAGCAGGGAATAAGTTGACTTACACCCAAAATGAGTTTTTTATGGCTTGTTATTGTAGATTTTTGTCCACTTTTGTCATCCAAATATTATAGTAAAATATCCCATAGCATTGGAGATATAGGACTTTGAAAAAAGAGATGTCAACAATTTAAGTTGACTTATACCCTTTTGCACCAAAAAAAAAAAAAAAAAAAAAGCCTATTTCTTTGACATTCTACAGCAAGGACTGAGTTTTATATTACAAGTTAACGGGAGGAGTTCTTATGTGCTTTTATGTTCTGGGAAGCTTCCCAAGTCCTTTTTGCAGTAAGTTTAAAGAAATGATTTAGACTTACCTCCTTCCGGAACTAATGCATTTAAAGTTAAGTCAACTGAACTTTTTTTGTCTATTTTCCAATGAAATCCAAATTCTTAACATGTGAAAAGAGTGAAATCCCTAAAGTAACTTTGGCAGAAGAAGTTAAGACCTTAATCTCAGTAACGGAGCATGTTATTGAAAAACTTTAAATGGCAGTAGTTTCCTATAGGAAAGCATATACCATATACATCATAACATTTTTAAAAAGCTAACTGTAAGTAGTTGTTTTGATTTCCTGAAAAGTACGGTTTTGGGACTCATCTCCTTCTTCCGCTTCACAGCCCATTTAGACTTCTCGATTCATCTATCAATCTACAGCTGAGATCCCAAGAGCATTGCTCCAGAGTTGGGGTTGAGACATTTGTTTGCTTTGTGGTGCAGTGAAAGAGAAGAGAATAATAACAACAAATAATGACAAGAATAAAATTGCATTCAAAATTTTAATGGAATTTATGAAAAAAATGTAAGGTTAGTAGATAGCCAATAACATCAGTCTTCCCAGCCTTTTCTTTAACTTTTTTAGGCATTTGACATGAAAAGTTCAGATGTATCTCTTTAACTGAATCAAAATTTAATTTCAACTTTCAGTGAAGGCAAATTTACTCCAAATATACCTCAAACTAATGTTGATGTCTGTCTGAACCATTACTTTCTCAGTTATTTATGGTAGGCCCTGGTAAAACCCACAAATTTTGCAAATTTTGCATTCTAAAAAGGTGAACACCCCTTAAGTCATTTCAGGCCATACTGTTTATTAGTGGTGAAATTTATAGTCTCCAGATAATTAGTGAGTCATGGCCATTTTTGAAGATTTTTAAATTGTGGGAGGAAGATTGCGATTGGCCTGTAATTCGAACAGTCTTCTCTGAAGCCTTTCTTGTATACAGGTACAATTCTTGCTATTTTAGAGATGATGGTACCTTGTTTGAAGGACATGCTAATAAGGTACATAATTATAGTTGTCAGCTGTTCTTTTTCACAGTTTTTAAAAAATATTTTTGTTACTGATTTTGTATAAAGTCTTGTGTGATTTATTTGTGAGTTCATCATATATATGCGTATATCTTTTGTTGTTGTGTGTAGTGTAAGACTCGCATACTGTTTTTTTGTTTAAAGAACTGTCATTGTTATGTTCCTTTTATATTCTTTTTCAATCAGGCCTTTGGTAGCATTAATGAACTGGTTTTTAAAGTCATTACGGGTTCTCTCTCGTTTGTAGGTGACCTATTTACTTTATTGTTGAGTATGGAGAACTCCCTTTGCAACATTCCACATATTTCTTGACAGATTTTTTTTGTATTCTTAATTTTCCCAGAATAGTAGTCCTTTTTACTCGTTCTTTACCCCCTTTTGTATGTATTATGATGATGTCAAGTAAAAGAACGAGTATTGATCTAGGTTGGGTGTAATTTAGAAGTTCACCTTCCTGAGAGAACAGAGACCATCTAAACATGTGAAATGATGCTTATACCAAAATTCTTACCGCACATGACAAAAAATACGGCGGGTTTTCTTTTATTAGTCGTTCCTTTAAGAGATCACTTAATAAAAGTCATGCATGGTTTTTCTTCTAAGTCCGCGATCGCGGAATTTCTGGATGCTTTTTTCCCAAACGGTTACTTAATTGCAAAAGTGCTCTATACAGAAATTACAATTGCAGTATGTATTTCGTTTTCTGTAATGTTCAACTGAAATATAAACTTTTGAACCATATCTTAATACTGACAAGTATACGATTTATGCCAGTTAATCAAAACTGACACTAGTCCTTTCTCGTCTTGATTCTCAAACATGAATGTTGAGAGATTACCATGAAATCACATGGAATGGAACTATCTCCATAAAACAGAAGTGTGTAGTGACACCTTTCATTAATATAATGTAAAATAATATTAAAAAATGTAAAAAATCGATCGGTCTTCATTCATACGGAGAACCTTGTCGACAACGGACAACATTTATGTCTGAAAGTATGTATTTTTTAAACCAATTACTTCAAATGGGGCCTTCATTATTTGTTTGTCCATGGCATGTCTCATGGTGATCACAGTCACAGTGCCCCTGTTTATGCACTGGAGTATGTTCATACTAGCCAGACCTGTAAGGTCAGCACAGCCTTGCTCCCATTATACTTTGTGAAGACAGAAATGTAATGCGTAGTTGAATGTCATAATACTTTGTGAAGACAGAAATGTAATGCATAGTTGAATGACATAATTGTTGATACTGCAGCAATAGGTGAACGGGATTGATCACATTAGAACGAGGAGATGAACGGTCTAGATATAAGAGGAAGCTTCGCCGGTGATCTTTGGGGCCTTAGTGTTTTCTTTGATTCGTCGCGAGTTATGTTCTGCTACCAGCGCACTCCCGCTTCGTTGTGCTACAAGGCTGGTCAAGTGCGCACCTAACGCTCTCACTTTATAATAAGCTCAGTGAGTGTGTATCCTGTGGTTGCGCCTCGCTAGGTGCCGAGTCGTCTGTTTACTGACCAGACGAGCTTGCCATTTTTTTTTAATTTTTTTTTTCAGCGCAGTCTTTGCGATTCTAGCGGCGCTTGTAGCTGCGACTTGACTTTGCCCGCCTTTGTCAGTGTGTTGGAGGGGGTAGTTGGGCGCCCAACCCTAACGTCCGTTCCCGTCTGAAATCCTATCCTTCTTTCTTCTCCTGGTGTGGTCCCCAGCAACAGAAGCTGGTCGTGATCGTCGGAGCTGCCCGTCTCTCCGGGATTTTCTCGTTCCAAGTGAGTAAAAATCCGCCTGTCTTAGTCCTTGTTATGGGAATATCATAGTGAGTCATGTGAGGTGTCCTGACGATCCTAACCTCCCAGTCCCTTCTCGTCGCTCTTGGCGAACATCGGGGGGCAATGACGCAGAGACAGTGCATCACGTTTCGCGATTTCTAGTGTGGCATTAGACGCCTGCGCACGCGCTTTACCACGATGCAGTTTCTATGCCCCACTGCTACCTGACATGGGTCCCACGTTCCAAGCCTAATTGTATGGCCCCTTTTCCAGGCCCTCTTCCCTCCCCCCCCCCCTCGATGATGCAAGACCCAGGGCGAGAGGAGGCTGCGAGCTCATCTGCTAGCAGCAGTGCTACCCCTATTCAATCGGTCGAGCAGCCTGCCCCTCTCTGCTCGGGGCCAGCAGCGATGGCTCAGATGGGGGTCGTGGCCTCTCATCAGCATCCTGGCGCCCCCGCCCTCGGCCCGGGCCCCACTGCCTCTGCTTTCTACGGCATGCCCTTTGCTGGCCCACCGAGACAGCCTACCCCAGCAGCATCCCAGGCTGGTCCCAGTGGAGGATTCCAAGGACCCTCTTACGCTGGGCACGTTCACTGTTCACCAGCTGCCGCTGCCCAAGCTGGTCCCAGCTCAGGTTTCCAAGGGGCTGTCTATGCAGGACAGGTTCCTTATTCACCAGCTGCCGCTGCCCAATTTGTTCCCAGTGGAGCAGGATTCCAAGGGCCCCCTTATGCTGGGCAGGTTCAATATTCATCAGCTGCTCAAGGTGGTCCTAGTAGGGGATACCATGGGGTGCTCTATACTGGGCAGCTTGCGCCTCCTGCATCTGGCACCTCTTGTGGACCTTTGCACCATGTTCCACCGCCAGTCTCATATGCCCAGCAGATCACTGTTCCTCAATGTGAGTTTATTGAACATTACTTTATTTTTGTTCCATGTTTTCTTAAGGTACTTGAGAACCTTAGGCCACCCTTGTTCATGCTTTATATTAGCACCTGCCCCTGCTGCTGCTGCTGCTTGTGGATCTCCTGCTGCTGGAGCCTCTGAATCTAACCTGTCCCGCTCATCCCAATGTCCTCGGGCACTGCCACAGTCAAGTAGGTATTTCTTACTTGTAGTTTTGTATGAAGGAGCAAATGTAATATAAATGCTGATGCGGCTTACTTTTTTCCATTGACAGCTGCTCGGTCAACCTTCAAGAAAGTGGCAGACAAGTGTGGACAGTGCAATGAGATGAAAGAGGATATGCGTCTGTTTGCCTGCAGCCATTACCCATTCTGTAATGACTGCATCAAAAGTATGTCAAGGACCGCTCCGTCTTTAAGATGCCCTTCCTGCAGGAAATTAGTGGAAAAAACTTTTAGGGTGTCAAAGTTAAACCCTGATTTATAGACATCAATTTCATTTTAGATTGTCAACTATTATCTAAGTGATCGAAGGAACATGTAGTGGCTAGTTTTCAATCTTTCAAATGTAAGTATAGGAAGTCTTGCAACCTTTTTATTCTGTTTGAACTATATTTTAAAGTACCAAAATTTCAATTTTTATTTTGTGTACGGCATTGTCTGCTCTTAATGTATGTTGTAAAGGCTAGTGTTACTTTTTGTGCCCCTTTTATCTGTTGAACATCTTTAAGAAAGTTTTGCAATTGTGGCTTATGGTCGTATTAAGTTGACTGCACAGGAGAACTTCCTTCCGTTCTTATCGGCAATTCCTTTCCCTTTTACTTTCTATTTTCTATCACTTTTTCTATTACTTGAAGGAAGAGTAAGACTTCAACGTCATGTCGTGCCGGTTTAGACATTATACTGTGTGTTTTTAGACTGTGTACAGGTTTCTCTTGACTTTTTATATTCATTTTTGGAATGTCAAATACTTTCCAAATTGAAGGAACACTTAAGTGTCCAGTTTGAAATCTTTTGAAAGTAGATGTAGGAATTTTACTGAAGTGTAACTATTTTTTTTTTTAATTGCTCTTAAAACAATTGTGTGGGGCCAGCTAATATAACTGCTTTTAAAAACTTCGGTTTTATAGACTGATCTAGTTTCTTCTTAGAGGCTAGTGTTAATTTTAGGTGATACTTTAATCCTCCTCCTGCTTTTCCTGTACAAAGCTTAATGATGAGGAAATGGATGTTGCTTGTTTTTCATAGTCATTTACTATAATGTAAATTTTTATGTGGTGCATGGGACTGCAATTTTGAATTGTAATTAGTTTGCAAATATTGTGTTAGTTTGAAATGCTGGGGTAGTTTATGTGCCTTTTACCTTTGAACTTCATCAAAGTGTTTCAGTTGTGCGCCTAGTTATAGTGCGCTATGTGATCATTCGTTTCAGCTGATACTGCTGTGGTAATGTTAAGTTCTCTGTAAATCATTGTCCAGTTGTCGAAATTGAAATACGGTGCATGACACTGAAGTGTTCTTGAATTGTATTAAGTTGTTTCGTAATGTTACTGTAAGTCATTCTCTTCTGTGCTCTCTTTAATTTGTAAAGAAATGAGTTATTCCTTTAAATTTTGAATAAACGAGTAATTGATATTGCAGAGAATTTCCTTCCCATACTTCGATAAAGAAAATTTTAGAGTATCTTGATCCCTTACTGGAGTACGTTGATACTTGGTCAGTTTCTCAACTGGTAAGGTCTGAGCTGTAATGTATGGCTGAATGGCCTAATTTGAGTGCAGGGATAGGTCAGCCACACTGATCAAATGGTGACATGGATCTTTGTCGGTACCGGCCGAAACCCCGTATGGTGGATGCAATCAGCACATCACAAATTACACATGAAAAACAAAGGTAGGACTCGAAGGGGTTTAATGCCTTTACGATGGCATTAAAAATTAGCATCCCTGGAAAGGCATTAAAACTGCCCCAAAGGTGTTAAATTTTAATGCCTTTGGACAATTTTGTGCCTTTGCAAAGGCATTAAAATTTCATGCCCCTAGAAAGGCTTTAAGTCCTACCTTTGTTTTTCCTGTGTAGATGTCATTCTTACATCAGTAGTAGACATCTTTCATTTTAAAAGCATAAATTTTAAGTTAAAGTGATTCCTCATTTAAGTAGCAAATTCCTTAATAAACCAACGAGTATGTTTAACTGAATATTTTTCAGCAATTTTTTTTTTAAATATAACTCATAAATCTTTGATTTTATGGCCCAACATAGATTGAATATTTTACAAAGTTTAACAAGAATAATTTAAAAGTGGAAGTTATTTCTTATCATCACATGCTGTAAATACCATAGGGTTCACCAAAAGAAACCAGTACTGGTGCAGTCTTCCTTAAATCACAAATTATTGCACCAAGCTTAAAAACCAAGTCAGCAAATGGTTATCAGTTGGTAAAAGCAGTACAACAACTCTATGATCAAAGAGACTGTATAACTGGATGTATTGAAAAAGAAAATTTTAACGTTTCTGATGTGTATTTCATTTTATTGTCAGGAACAGGTTTAATATTACACAAGGTTAACTGATTATGAATTTAAAAGTGGAAGTGACATCTTCTCAAGAGATGCTTCAACATTACAAGGGAGAAATGAGTCTGAATGATTTAGCCAAGAAATTGGTTACTGATACTAAAAGGTTTTCATCCAAACTGATAAACATGAATCCTTTACACGTTGACATTGGTGTAAATGACAAAAAAATCTTTTAAGGTACTCGCATCAGCAAAGTCTTTCTTAAATGAAGTAGGGTGTGTCACTGAATCCATTGCAGTTGAAAATTTTAATGCTGCTCGTATATCTTTCACTTTAATGTACCTAAGAAGGTTCAATTTTCCTATAAGTTGCCCAAGTAAGGTTTACAAATTTACAGAGACATTCCTTCATTATATGCTATAAAGTCATAACGTAGAAGTTAGTCTGAATCGAGGGGTACACGACTTCGACCAATCCCTCTCCAATCCTTCCAATCCCACCGAATCTATCAATCCCGTCCAATCTATAAAATCCACGATGAAGACCAAATTATTGCCTTTTTTTTTAATTTTTTTTTATTTTACTCTGATGCTTGTGCTGCTTATGTGCATAAATAATGTCTTGGCATCTGGGGTTCAGAATATATGTTCTTGCCATAAGGTAGAATCATATAATTTCAATCAAAAGAGGAGAGAAAGTTGAACGTACAGTATTATGTTTATTATGAATTTTCTTGTAACGAAATCTTGAAAGACTTTGAATGCAGCCTTGGGATACATAATACAAATACATATTGTGTTATAAATGTGTAACATAGACCTATTTTTAACTACAAATTTGATTATTAACATACTTTTTAAAATAATTGAACTAGTAAACCTGATTTTTTGTTTAAAAAATCAACTCTAAACAGCAAATTAGTGAAATGAAACCAGGTCTATGTGGTATATGTCACACATCAAGAACCGAATATAGCTTTGAATTATGTTTCAAAGGGCTTAATTCAAAATCTTTCAAGATTTCGTAACAAGAATTTTTTTGGAACAAAACACTACTCTCAAAATTAATTTTTTTGTTGTGATGTGACTGTGGGCCATCTCTTGGGCTCCCGTCCTCCTCCACTCGCAACCTTAGCTCTGGCAGTGTCCGCAGATGCCCGTATGGAACGCTGCGGCTGAAAGTCAGAGTTTTTCTGGTCTCATCGGTGAGCCAGGAACGATACGGTCACGCACCGTTTTGCAGCCAGTGGGGAGACCGCTGAAAGACGGTTAAGAGACGGTTGGTCCAGCTCTCAACGGTCTTCCCCTCAGCTGATTTCTGCGCTCACGACCGTCTTTTTTGCGTCTGGAAAAAGTGCATTTTAAAGCCGGTTGGAAGCCCGGTTGGAAGACGGTTTGCTGGCCCGGCGATGCAAAAGCGAGCCTCGACCTGTTGTCGAACACAGGTCGCCGATTTAGAAGTCCGAGACGGTTCCCACCTGGCCAGGGCAGTTACCTAGCGGAGCACATGCGAGATGCGAGTCCCACTCGGCCGACCGCTCCCGCTACTTGCGCACGCACTATTTTCCCAGTTTATGTTTCTTCGCCGTCAGGAACGTAGCCACACTATTTGACGGAGTGAAGATGCTGTGCCCTGTGGTTTGTATAAGTGCGTTAGCTAGGTCCACATTGGGAAGTCAAGGAAGACTATATCTTGTGCGCGCGCAAGTAGCGGGAGCGGTCGGCCGAGTGGGACTCGCATCTCGCATGTGCTCCGCTAGGTAACTGCCCTGGCCAGGTGGGAACCGTCTCGGACTTCTAAATCGGCGACCTGTGTTCGACAACAGGTCGAGGCTCGCTTTTGCATCGCCGGGCCAGCAAACCGTCTTCCAACCGGGCTTCCAACCGGCTTTAAAATGCACTTTTTCCAGACGCAAAAAAGACGGTCGTGAGCGCAGAAATCAGCTGAGGGGAAGACCGTTGAGAGCTGGACCAACCGTCTCTTAACCGTCTTTCAGCGGTCTCCCCACTGGCTGCAAAACGGTGCGTGACCGTATCGTTCCTGGCTCACCGATGAGACCAGAAAAACTCTGACTTTCAGCCGCAGCGTTCCATACGGGTGTCCACCCGTGTCCGCAGTTACACTTCCACACATGTCCGCAAGTGCCCGCACTGGTCTGACATGTCTGCGAATGCCCGTCCTTCTCCACTCGCAACCTTAGCTCTGGCAGTGTCCGCAGATGTCCGCCCGTGTCCGCAGTTACACTTCCACACATGTCCGCAAGTGCCCGCACTGGTCTGACATGTCCACGAATGCCCGTCCTTCTCCACTCGCAACCTTAGCTCTGGCAGTGTCCGCAGATGTCCACCCGTGTCCGCAGTTTACACTTCCACACATGTCCGCAAGTGCCCGCACTGGTCTGACATGTCCACGAATGCCCGTCCTTCTCCACTCGCAACCTTAGCTCTGGCAGTGTCCGCAGATGTCCACCCGTGTCCGCAGTTACACTTCCACACATGTCCGCAAGTGCCCGCACTGGTCTGACATGTCCACGAATGCCCGTCCTTCTCCACTCGCAACCTTAGCTCTGGCAGTGTCCGCAGATGTCCACCCGTGTCCGCATTTATACATCCACACATGTCCGCAAGTGCCCGCACTGGTCTGACATGTCCACGAATGCCCGTTCCTCTCCACTCGCAACCTTAGCTCTGGCAGTGTCCGCAGATGTCCACCCGTGTCCGCATTTATACATCCACACATGTCCGCAAGTGCCCGCACTGGTCTGACATGTCCACGAATGCCCGTCCTCCTCCACTCGCAACCTTAGCTCTGGCAGTGTCCGCAGATGTCCACCCGTGTCCGCAGTTATACATCAACACCTTTCCCCGTGCGTCCGGCGCCAGAACTGCCATAACTTCCTGCACACACATTGTAAAATTAGGCACAACTGCTTTACTTTCTTATCTTTAATGACAAATGTAAAACATTGCAAAATAATGTAATTTGTAGCACAATGATACAAAATTTGCAACATAATGAAAGCAAATTTTTGCATGAAATTCAAATGCGAACCAAACAATATTTTTGCATGATAATCAAATGCAAACCAAACAATAAATAACATGATTGAAAAACAAAAAAATAATTAAGCATATTCCCCGTGCTTTGTAAAAATTTTAAAATTTCAAACAATTAGCATGACTGAAAAACAAGAAAATAATTAAGCATTCCTCATGCTTTGTAAAAATTTAAAATTTCAAACAATAAATAGCATTATTGAAAAGAAAAGCAATGAATACTCATGCTTTGTAAAAATTTAGAATTTTTCTGAAATAAGCAAAATACAAAGGACAGGTAAATTGAAGAAAATATATATAATCAAAAGCACTAAGACTGCTCTTCTTCTTCTGATGAATTATCAGTATTATTATCTTTAGATTTCTTTGAATTTTTATTTTTCTCACGGCTTTCCTTGGCTTTCCTCTTCCTCTCATCTCGTTTTCTCTCTTGTTCTGCTGGAGTCAGCCGTGAGAACGCAGCATCACTCCTTAGTTGAGTCAGAACTTTAGTGATTACGATTGCACACTGTTTACTGGTGAATCCTTTCATGCTGTCACTCTCCCAAGTCATTCGTTTTAGTACTTCTGCAAAAGTTTAATCTTTTATTAGACCATCAACAAAGTATGTTGAAAATAATCGGGTTCTCTTCCTTTTCCTATCAGTTTTATTTGTAATTGAGACTTAATTTTTTTCTGCCCTCAGGTTTGTAAATATTGCTCTTACCTGTAATGACACATACAATGCCTTGAGGTATCATTAGGGTAACATTTGTATCTTTCACCTTATCTGGCTTCAGTGCTCTCTGCAAAATGTCGTTAGGATACAATAGTTCCAGAAGCCCCTTGACTCGCTTTCTCAAGTCAAAGGAGCTCATCTCAATTGCCGTTATGTCTGATGACTTGAGAATTAGATTATTTCCAAAGTGAATCTGGAAATATTAGGAGAGTTAATTACCAATAACACAACATTTGAGTACTATAAAAGCAGGTCTCATCAATAGTGAATGAGTCTGAATTAAAATATCAGAAGAGACACACCTTCCCATCTTCTACAAAGGTTCCATCTCCACATGGAACTCCTTTATAATCTACTGCACTGCATGAGCTGGATCCTCCCTTGTTTAAGGCTGTACCAAAAGCAGAACAAGATATGCGATCGAAGCGACACTGCCCAAGCTATAGTAAACAAGAAATAGCCTCTGAAGGAAAGTGTCTTTTCACTGCACTTCCATACAAAGGCTATTTCTTTCGGCTGTTTGCTTTGAATAATCTGAGGACCATATCTATAGCGCGTCATTATCTTGTTTGAGAATGAAAACTCTTGAAATTTTTTGTTAAGTAATCTCAAAATAATACTATTATTCACTAGAAAACTTTCATTGTAAAATAATCACTAGTGTTAATAGGTTTTAATACAATTAGTTTCACATCTGGACTTGAAATACCTTCTGAGATAAAAACGTCCACTTACAGACTGGGGTTATGGACTTAGAATGAAAATCGCCAAGATTTGTTAAGTGTTCTCAAAAAAATTCTATTAAGTCAAAAAATAGTTCATAGTTGGTAACAACACCAGCATTTCCAGTTTCAAATGGTGTAACTGTTATGTCTGTAGGTATTCTGTTTTCTGATATACAAATGGCAACATGTTATGGTGTTACACTGCACTGAGAACAATACTCGTTCTCCTACCACCAAGTAGGGCTAGGTGGGTGGTAAAGAACGAGTAAAAAACAACATGACTACAAAACTGAGAAGCTATATACCCATTACATGATGTTGAAGTGCCTTTGTTGGAGAGATTTTGTGATAGAATGTTGCCGCATTTGAGCTCAAAAAGTTTTGTTATTTCAAGGAAACTAGAAAATTTCATTAAAAGCGTATCATTGGAATCTTAAATGGTAGCATGGATTTTGACAGAAATAGCTAGATTTATACAGGACTTGCTACTTCTTATTTTAAAAAATTCAATATGTAAATTAACATATTTAGTCAACATTACAGTTATAGGATTCAAGTTTAACAACTAAAGTGGATTTAATCTTTCAAAAAAGACACTTCCTCTGTTTCATTTACCAAGACCCTGGAGGGAACCTTTCCATGGAAATCTAATAACCAAAGTTGCAGCAAAAATAATGATATAAAAATTTGAAGAACAGCAGGAGCTGGACACGACCATAAAAGTCCCCATGGCTAAATACCTCAACCCATTTGACACTGAATTTTAGCTGAGTCAGAAAAAGTAAATTAATAAGTGAGTTTCCTGACTCAAAATATTTTAAAATAAAAAATGGATCTTTTAATTGACTTCAAAAGTTAATTCTAGCTGAGAATTGTTCTCTGATTGCTGTTTTTGAAAGTTACAAAAACTCATGAGAAAACCTAGTACTTAAGTACTGGCTATAGCTATAGCCAAAAACAACTTGCAACTAGGCTTACAAGAATTCAAGCTTGCACTCAAGGTTTCTCTTAAATGGTTTAAAAATTTTCCTTCGGTTGTATTTCAAACAGGAGATTAAACACTGAAAGTTTATCCGAGCTATGTTGCATGATTTTAAGCCCAGATAGATTTTCATCCTTTATGTTCAGCCTCAAACTTAATGAATTTCTTTTTTTTTTTTTTTTTGTGAAATGTAAAGGATGAAAATCGCCCCCCTCACCTTTAAAACCTTATGAGGGAGAACAATCTTACCAGCAATTGAGGAAAGGTTCTTATCCAATTTCAGGAGAACCTGGGAGCGTTCGCTCTCCAAGGTTCTGATCCTCTCATGGGCTAAACTGAGTTCTTGCTTAAGAAATGAAACCATGTCACAGTTTCCTGTGCACTGCAAGGAAAACATTGCTATTAGACCCATGCATGAATATTTTAGATGATTTGAAAAGAAAGTGACAGTTGGCACCATACCTTATTTTCATTGCCCCCATCTTCTTGTTCTTTATTACTTTCATCGTTGCTTTGATTCATCTTATTATTAGCTTTGGAGATATCATCATTCTCAGCATTGTCATCATCCTTATCATCCTTGTCGTCATCATTGTCATCATCCTGATCACTACTGTCATCCTGATCACTGTCATCTTTATCACCATTATGATCCTCATCATTTTTCATGTTTTCAAAAACTTTTTGCGCATTCAATTGAGAGGCCTTCTTTTTGTCTTTCTTAGCTTGGCGCTGTGAATATGATACTTAAATTAAAATACAGTTACAAACCAACGAAAACATGTAGAAGTATTGTAATACACAAACCTTCGTTGACATTTGAGCACCTGCACTGCTACCTTCAAGTAATTTTAATTTCGACATCGGAATCCTTGTCTGATCCACGGAGTACCTCCTTGAATTCCTGATTTCCCTATTGTCAATCTTTTCTTGCAGTTTGTCGGGGTTCTCTGAAAAAGAAATTATTAGGTGGATTAGAAATTATTCGTTAAAAATGTAAAGCCAAAGGAAGTCAAGTATTAATCGATGTAAGTTAACATTTGTATATGTTACACAGGCATCATGGAAACAAATGATTAGGCGTTCAACAAATCATAAGAAAATGAACATTAACTGATCCCTAGGTATATGTTACACAGACTCAACAGTCTTGAAAAGCAAACTAAACATTTACTGATCCCTAAGTAAGTTAAATAGTGTAGACAGGAACAACAGTGTGAGACCTGAGACCCAATTTAAATGTAGACATATTAAGTAAATAAGTGTTCTTTCCAAAATAACTTGAACAAGAAATAAGGAACATTAAATGGCCGAAAAGTGAAACTGAAAGAACATGAACTTACCGTGTATAGCCAAAAGTGAGTGCACAATCATGTTCTGTTTGAACGGGATTCCATACACAGCTTTTTTATCGAAGTTGTTAGTGGGCACCCATTTCTTACACCGAGTGTAATCAGCATTCAAAATATACAAGTCACTTGCATCTCTGATGCATAGTTTTCCACTTTCGTGGTTTTTCACGACAACGAACAACTTCTCCATTTCTTTCGGATTTTGAGAATTATGTAAAACTATCTGTACTTGTTGGCTGAGTGCCTCTTAAGAACAAAGAAGAACAAGAATTTATATTCAGATACGAGGCCATAGCTACCCAAAGGACCCTTCTGAAGCCTGATTCTCATTGATACCAACCCTGGAATAATTTCCTCCTGCTTTCTTTGAATGAAGTTTTTCCTTGTGAAATGAACGTTATGAAGTGATAAGAAAGTATATTTTAAATCGAAACTGTGTATTCTTAATGTACCCTTCTACCTAAACTTCAATTAAAGAGTAGTAAATTATACAGGGTGAGCGACTTTGTATCTGCCAGACTTCGGGAGCGGATAGGGGACATTTAGACGAGTATTTTGATATAAGACACTTGGGGTCGGAAATCAAAATTACGCCTGCTAGAGGGAAATTAAATTTCGGAACCGAGCGCCGGCAGGTAGGCAACCCAAATCGGAAATGCTCACAATTTTGCGCTTAAGTAGTGGGTTTCCAGTCTAAGACATAAAGGGTAGTTAGGGATACCTCGCGAGCTCGCGACGCACCTCTACGCCTACGTACGTTTCCCGCGAGACCGCGCGAGCCTCTCCGACGAGACTGTGGGTCTGGCCCGTGAGTTCTGCCCCGCCGTTGAGGCCCGCGGCCTCGCGGTGGAGGCCCGTGGCAACGCCAGGGAGGACCGCAGTCTCGTGGGGAAGCTGAGCTACGCCACGCCACGCCGCTCCTAGGCTGCCATCCGGGTGGGTTGCCTACCTGCCGGCGCTCGGTTCCGAAATTTAATTTCCCTCTAGCGGGCGTAATTTTGATTTCCGACCCCAAGTGTCTTATATCAAAATACTCGTCTAAATGTCCCCTATCCGCTCCCGAAGTCTGGCAGATACAAAGTCGCTCACCCTGTATATGTGCCGGACAGAACTGATACGTTTGGTCTGTGGCGCACATGGGAGGTTTTCCCGGTTTTCCCCGGATTGTGACTGGGGAATGACGCGTAAGATCAGATTGGCTGTGCCTGTTTAGTAGTGCTGAAGGCAGTAATATGAATGAATTCGATTGACGTCAGATGTTGTGCGCTTAATTCGAATGTGTGATATTTGCTGCATTGTTGCGGGGAATGACGGGAATACTAACAAACAATTCAAAGTTTGAGATTTAAATAGGTAAGAATAATGTAGTTATCTATAAAATTGCATCACCTTATTAATTTAAAAGTTTGTTATTAATTTATTATTTATAAAAATTGTAGTAACGCATGCCAGTTATACCAACTGCACTACATAACATGTAACATATTCGTGGGTATGCCGGAGTAGTGCGGACACCTTTGGACGTG
Source organism: Frankliniella fusca (assembly GCA_029379305.1). NCBI lineage: Eukaryota > Metazoa > Arthropoda > Insecta > Thysanoptera > Thripidae > Frankliniella > Frankliniella fusca. The sequence continues at coordinate 55,556 of JAHWGI010000259.1, forward strand.
TGTGGATGTGTGGACTCGAGTGGACACGGGTGGAAAGTTGCCGACATTGGCCGAGCTGGAGTCGCTAATGGACAAGATCGGACATTCCTGGATATTTTGGAGTAGTGCGGACACTTCTGGGCATGTGTGGATGTGTGGACTCGAGTGGACACAGGTGGAAACTTGCGGACATTGGCCAAGCAGGAGTCGCTAATGGACAGGAGCGGACATTCCTGGATATACTGGAGTGATGCGGACACTTTTGGACGTGTGTGGATGTCTGGACTACAGTGGGCAAGGGTGGACAATGCCAGAAGTGAAGGCAGGGTGGACATTATGGATCTGTGTGGACAGAACTCGATTGTACTGGGTATTAATGGACATGTTTGGATGACTGGGATGCACTGGACACGTATGGACCATGTTTTGTCCGAAGCGCGCTGGACGCATTTGCATCTGATTGGATATACACGGACATCTGGGTTGTGTACGGACATAGATGGACATCCGAAACATGTCCATTTCTATCCGGAACCGTCCACGTCATGTCCGGTCGGCCCAACAGGGACACACATAAACAATTCAGTACGTGGACATAAACAGATCACTTGAGGATAATAGATGGCGTAACACACACGATCGACTCAAATCTCGTGAAATACAGCATAGAATTAACGCAAAAGACCGATCGGACATCGTCAGAAACACGGAGTCATATTTTTGAACCGAAAAACCGTTAGCAGGCGGCGCCCGGGCTTGGCGGGAAACGCGCGAGCCCAGTAGACGACGCCCTTTTTTATTTCGGCTCTCAAATCCAAAATACCCCAAAGTAAGTCGAAAACGGCACAGGGGTCGATTCCTTGAGTCACGACGCAACTTTTGATACCACCCTCGACTCTGTGCGTTATTTTGTATAGGAGAAATCGGAGCTGAAAGTTTCAGCCGAGATCGGCCGTCGGGGCAGGGAAGGGTGCTACTGCTCATCCAAGGCTTTTTGGGAGAAGTTGAAAAAATGCATTTTCGCCATATCTCCTGAACGGTTTGAGATATCGACCTGGGTGTTTTTTCTCTCGAAAGGTCTTTCAAAAAGAAGTCTTAAAAAAAAACCGGGGCTCTGTACGACCAATATTGCCGGAGATACGGCCCGGACAAGTTTCAGAAATTTCGACAGTTTTTGGCTCGTAACTCGGCCATTTTTCATCCGATCGCGATCACACAAATATGGATGGATTCAGAAAAACGACCTCTACCGGAATAAAAATACGTAAAAAATCAAGCCTCCAAAATGGAAATAAAGTATATTTACTCTGCCAGGAATTGAACCCCGGCCACAAGCTTGTCTCCCCTCCATGCATCTCGTAAAGCTGGAGCTTTTTCGTTTCGTTAAAAAACTGTGCGACCACTTCTTGTAGGTGATAAGATCACCTGACGCAGCGTGGACTCGGCAGTGGGCGCGCCTGCCCTGGCCGCGGCACGGCATCAGCATTCAAAATATACAAGTCACTTGCATCTCTGATGCATAGTTTTCCACTTTCGTGGTTTTTCACGACAACGAACAACTTCTCCATTTCTTTCGGATTTTGAGAATTATGTAAAACTATCTGTACTTGTTGGCTGAGTGCCTCTTAAGAACAAAGAAGAACAAGAATTTATATTCAGATACGAGGCCATAGCTACCCAAAGGACCCTTCTGAAGCCTGATTCTCATTGATACCAACCCTGGAATAATTTCCTCCTGCTTTCTTTGAATGAAGTTTTTCCTTGTGAAATGAACGTTATGAAGTGATAAGAAAGTATATTTTAAATCGAAACTGTGTATTCTTAATGTACCCTTCTACCTAAACTTCAATTAAAGAGTAGTAAATTATACAGGGTGAGCGACTTTGTATCTGCCAGACTTCGGGAGCGGATAGGGGACATTTAGACGAGTATTTTGATATAAGACACTTGGGGTCGGAAATCAAAATTACGCCTGCTAGAGGGAAATTAAATTTCGGAACCGAGCGCCGGCAGGTAGGCAACCCAAATCGGAAATGCTCACAATTTTGCGCTTAAGTAGTGGGTTTCCAGTCTAAGACATAAAGGGTAGTTAGGGATACCTCGCGAGCTCGCGACGCACCTCTACGCCTACGTACGTTTCCCGCGAGACCGCGCGAGCCTCTCCGACGAGACTGTGGGTCTGGCCCGTGAGTTCTGCCCCGCCGTTGAGGCCCGCGGCCTCGCGGTGGAGGCCCGTGGCAACGCCAGGGAGGACCGCAGTCTCGTGGGGAAGCTGAGCTACGCCACGCCACGCCGCTCCTAGGCTGCCATCCGGGTGGGTTGCCTACCTGCCGGCGCTCGGTTCCGAAATTTAATTTCCCTCTAGCGGGCGTAATTTTGATTTCCGACCCCAAGTGTCTTATATCAAAATACTCGTCTAAATGTCCCCTATCCGCTCCCGAAGTCTGGCAGATACAAAGTCGCTCACCCTGTATATGTGCCGGACAGAACTGATACGTTTGGTCTGTGGCGCACATGGGAGGTTTTCCCGGTTTTCCCCGGATTGTGACTGGGGAATGACGCGTAAGATCAGATTGGCTGTGCCTGTTTAGTAGTGCTGAAGGCAGTAATATGAATGAATTCGATTGACGTCAGATGTTGTGCGCTTAATTCGAATGTGTGATATTTGCTGCATTGTTGCGGGGAATGACGGGAATACTAACAAACAATTCAAAGTTTGAGATTTAAATAGGTAAGAATAATGTAGTTATCTATAAAATTGCATCACCTTATTAATTTAAAAGTTTGTTATTAATTTATTATTTATAAAAATTGTAGTAACGCATGCCAGTTATACCAACTGCACTACATAACATGTAACATATTCGTGGGTATGCCGGAGTAGTGCGGACACCTTTGGACGTGTGTGGATGTGTGGACTCGAGTGGACACGGGTGGAAAGTTGCCGACATTGGCCGAGCTGGAGTCGCTAATGGACAAGATCGGACATTCCTGGATATTTTGGAGTAGTGCGGACACTTCTGGGCATGTGTGGATGTGTGGACTCGAGTGGACACAGGTGGAAACTTGCGGACATTGGCCAAGCAGGAGTCGCTAATGGACAGGAGCGGACATTCCTGGATATACTGGAGTGATGCGGACACTTTTGGACGTGTGTGGATGTCTGGACTACAGTGGGCAAGGGTGGACAATGCCAGAAGTGAAGGCAGGGTGGACATTATGGATCTGTGTGGACAGAACTCGATTGTACTGGGTATTAATGGACATGTTTGGATGACTGGGATGCACTGGACACGTATGGACCATGTTTTGTCCGAAGCGCGCTGGACGCATTTGCATCTGATTGGATATACACGGACATCTGGGTTGTGTACGGACATAGATGGACATCCGAAACATGTCCATTTCTATCCGGAACCGTCCACGTCATGTCCGGTCGGCCCAACAGGGACACACATAAACAATTCAGTACGTGGACATAAACAGATCACTTGAGGATAATAGATGGCGTAACACACACGATCGACTCAAATCTCGTGAAATACAGCATAGAATTAACGCAAAAGACCGATCGGACATCGTCAGAAACACGGAGTCATATTTTTGAACCGAAAAACCGTTAGCAGGCGGCGCCCGGGCTTGGCGGGAAACGCGCGAGCCCAGTAGACGACGCCCTTTTTTATTTCGGCTCTCAAATCCAAAATACCCCAAAGTAAGTCGAAAACGGCACAGGGGTCGATTCCTTGAGTCACGACGCAACTTTTGATACCACCCTCGACTCTGTGCGTTATTTTGTATAGGAGAAATCGGAGCTGAAAGTTTCAGCCGAGATCGGCCGTCGGGGCAGGGAAGGGTGCTACTGCTCATCCAAGGCTTTTTGGGAGAAGTTGAAAAAATGCATTTTCGCCATATCTCCTGAACGGTTTGAGATATCGACCTGGGTGTTTTTTCTCTCGAAAGGTCTTTCAAAAAGAAGTCTTAAAAAAAAACCGGGGCTCTGTACGACCAATATTGCCGGAGATACGGCCCGGACAAGTTTCAGAAATTTCGACAGTTTTTGGCTCGTAACTCGGCCATTTTTCATCCGATCGCGATCACACAAATATGGATGGATTCAGAAAAACGACCTCTACCGGAATAAAAATACGTAAAAAATCAAGCCTCCAAAATGGAAATAAAGTATATTTACTCTGCCAGGAATTGAACCCCGGCCACAAGCTTGTCTCCCCTCCATGCATCTCGTAAAGCTGGAGCTTTTTCGTTTCGTTAAAAAAACTGTGCGACCACTTCTTGTAGGTGATAAGATCACCTGACGCAGCGTGGACTCGGCAGTGGGCGCGCCTGCCCTGGCCGCGGCACGGCATCAGCATTCAAAATATACAAGTCACTTGCATCTCTGATGCATAGTTTTCCACTTTCGTGGTTTTTCACGACAACGAACAACTTCTCCATTTCTTTCGGATTTTGAGAATTATGTAAAACTATCTGTACTTGTTGGCTGAGTGCCTCTTAAGAACAAAGAAGAACAAGAATTTATATTCAGATACGAGGCCATAGCTACCCAAAGGACCCTTCTGAAGCCTGATTCTCATTGATACCAACCCTGGAATAATTTCCTCCTGCTTTCTTTGAATGAAGTTTTTCCTTGTGAAATGAACGTTATGAAGTGATAAGAAAGTATATTTTAAATCGAAACTGTGTATTCTTAATGTACCCTTCTACCTAAACTTCAATTAAAGAGTAGTAAATTATACAGGGTGAGCGACTTTGTATCTGCCAGACTTCGGGAGCGGATAGGGGACATTTAGACGAGTATTTTGATATAAGACACTTGGGGTCGGAAATCAAAATTACGCCTGCTAGAGGGAAATTAAATTTCGGAACCGAGCGCCGGCAGGTAGGCAACCCAAATCGGAAATGCTCACAATTTTGCGCTTAAGTAGTGGGTTTCCAGTCTAAGACATAAAGGGTAGTTAGGGATACCTCGCGAGCTCGCGACGCACCTCTACGCCTACGTACGTTTCCCGCGAGACCGCGCGAGCCTCTCCGACGAGACTGTGGGTCTGGCCCGTGAGTTCTGCCCCGCCGTTGAGGCCCGCGGCCTCGCGGTGGAGGCCCGTGGCAACGCCAGGGAGGACCGCAGTCTCGTGGGGAAGCTGAGCTACGCCACGCCACGCCGCTCCTAGGCTGCCATCCGGGTGGGTTGCCTACCTGCCGGCGCTCGGTTCCGAAATTTAATTTCCCTCTAGCGGGCGTAATTTTGATTTCCGACCCCAAGTGTCTTATATCAAAATACTCGTCTAAATGTCCCCTATCCGCTCCCGAAGTCTGGCAGATACAAAGTCGCTCACCCTGTATATGTGCCGGACAGAACTGATACGTTTGGTCTGTGGCGCACATGGGAGGTTTTCCCGGTTTTCCCCGGATTGTGACTGGGGAATGACGCGTAAGATCAGATTGGCTGTGCCTGTTTAGTAGTGCTGAAGGCAGTAATATGAATGAATTCGATTGACGTCAGATGTTGTGCGCTTAATTCGAATGTGTGATATTTGCTGCATTGTTGCGGGGAATGACGGGAATACTAACAAACAATTCAAAGTTTGAGATTTAAATAGGTAAGAATAATGTAGTTATCTATAAAATTGCATCACCTTATTAATTTAAAAGTTTGTTATTAATTTATTATTTATAAAAATTGTAGTAACGCATGCCAGTTATACCAACTGCACTACATAACATGTAACATATTCGTGGGTATGCCGGAGTAGTGCGGACACCTTTGGACGTGTGTGGATGTGTGGACTCGAGTGGACACGGGTGGAAAGTTGCCGACATTGGCCGAGCTGGAGTCGCTAATGGACAAGATCGGACATTCCTGGATATTTTGGAGTAGTGCGGACACTTCTGGGCATGTGTGGATGTGTGGACTCGAGTGGACACAGGTGGAAACTTGCGGACATTGGCCAAGCAGGAGTCGCTAATGGACAGGAGCGGACATTCCTGGATATACTGGAGTGATGCGGACACTTTTGGACGTGTGTGGATGTCTGGACTACAGTGGGCAGCTGATGATACAGGGCTCAGCTGATGTCCACGATCACGCACTCATGGTGCCGATGGTGGGGGGAGGGGAAAGGGAGAGAGAGAGAGAGAGAGAGAGAGAGAGAGAGAGAGAGAGAGAGAGAGAGAGAGAGAGAGAGAGAGAGAGAGAGAGAGAGAGTCAGAGTGGCAGGACAGGGGTAGGTGAGGGGCGTAGCGACAGGGGTATAGCCGGGTGACTCCCCCCGTGGAGGGGGATTGACTACGGCACTTCCAGTTGGGCCCCTGGGTGTCTGTGAGCGCGCTCTGGCCCCCTCTCCGTTGCGCCCTTATGGTGGTCGGCGGGGCGGCGTCTGCCCCGCGCGCGCGCGCTCTCCCTCCCCGCCGCGAGGCCATGGAGACGGCGGGCGCGAGCCTCTTCACCAGGGCGAGGCAGGCGCGGTTTAAGGTACGACTGGAGGGGGGGGGGGGGCGCCCTCCTGGTTGCCTACATACAGGGGTTTTGTCGCGCTATTTTCCTACTTTCCAGGCGGCTATCGCTTCAACCGCGCCTGGGGCGAGGGCTAGCAAAGACCGTGGTGGCGTTGCTCTCTGCACCGCTCTCCGCTCGCTCACGTCCCCCACATCACATCAAACCAATCAAACTGCGCGCTGCGAGCCTGAGCCGCCACCCCCTCCACCGTCTGAGGCTAACGCCTAGCCCCTAGCCTTCTCTCGCCCTGGTGAAGAGGCTCGCGCCCACTGGACGGAATCACCCAGCGTGGCGGCGACGGCGAGCACGAGCACGAGCGGGCAGCCGGACAGCCGGACAGCGGCTGACGGGTATGACTAGAGAAGGGGTATAATATAAGCTGGAAAGTGCACTTTGTGGTTTTCACGATTTCTCAAGAATGGTAATAAGAATGAAGTTGAAATTTGGCAAAACGTTCAAGAGACCAGAGTGAAAGCGTCTCCTGAAATTTCAAAAAAAAAAATCTGTCGGTAAGGAGCTGAGATATAAGTGTAAGAAAATATGGGGGCCGGGACGTAAGCGATGACCACTCATTGGCACAAAACTCCAGACCACCTTGAATGTTTACGCAGCTGCTTTAAATTCGATAAAAAGTGAGAGTAACCACATTTAAAGCGCCCCATTAAGTTTCAATAAAATCTGTCAACGAGGAGCTGAGATATTAGCCTAAGAAAGTACGGAGGGCGGGACGTAAGCGAGGACCACCCCATTGAGAAATGATCAATCAAAAAGGCATCAATTTGACAAAATAATGCCAAGACAAGTTTTCATCAAATTCTCGCTATTGCAGTCAAATTGATGTATTCTTGATTAGTTCTTTCTCACTCGGACTCATTGGAAGATTTCTACCTTCACTGTACTGTACACGTATCTGTTTTTGAATGTTGCGGCGTTTCTGGACACTTGGCTGCCGCTCCGGGTTGAGCGTAGGCAGACCCGCCATACGTCAGAACATACTTGGTTGCCTACCTCCCAGGCGCCTGCATGCGACGCCCTAGTGTAAACGCATTCCTGTAGGAAATGCTGTGTGGTACATACACTATTGTGGGAAATGGTGTGTGGGACATAAATACTTGTGGGACATGGTGTGTGGGACATAAATTCTTGTGGGAAATGCTGTGTGGGACATAAATACCTCTGGGATTTCAATGTGGGAAATTGGTTCTTGTGGGAAATTGTCATTTCCCACAGGGACTTCCTCCCACATTCATGTGGGACGTGTGGGAATTTTGGTCTGGGTGCAAATGCACTGTTACTGTTTTGGACTCAGTGATCCTGTCCCTCCTGTCCCAAAGTTTGCTTCAGACAAGTAAACTTTATTGGCCCTTTTTATGTGTGTGTTCTTTTTGCCTCTGAAATTGGATGATTTAAATAGTCAGCCATGAACTGGGAAATTCCCTTGTCATACTCTTTCAATAAAAGCATTCGTGGGAGTAGAGTAAGATGATCCCTGAGCGGAGTATCTTGATACCGGCCTCATCTGTGGGCTCAGCTCAGCCTTGCTCCCAACAACCTTTGTGAAGAGAGAAATTTACTGCATAGTTGAATGGCGTAATTGATACTGCAGCGATAGGCGGCGAAGGGTATTGATCACATAACAACTTTATATGTCGAACACAGCAGCGAAGACCGAGCAGTAAATTGATCCCATTGTACTTGGATAATATATTAGTCATAAATACCTGTAGCCAAGGTGTTCTGAGTGTAGGGTCCAGCGTGTGCATTCTTTGTCGCTTGTTTGCTGGAGCAACCAACTAAATTTGATTAACTCATAAACGAACACGTTAATGCCATTTCCCAGCAGGAGGGTTTGCGCGTACTCAAAGGGACGATTACAAATAGGCTGCTGTGAGTTTGAAGTGTCGCGGCATTTCCTACCCCCTCTACCTCACAGCCTGTGATAGCCTATTTCAGCTTGAGCTTCACCCCAGTTCAATGTAATGCAATGTAATGTAACGAATCCAATCTAAATCCAATCTATCCAATCCACCCAGGAAACATCACAACACATCATGTGCTGTTGTCTCGTTTAGTTAAAGTTTGTGTACTACTTCTACTTTTCGTTCTTCTCAGATCACTATCTTTAGAGCATAACAATTTTTTTACAGACTTCATGTTATTATGAAATGTTCTGTGATGTGCTATGTTAAACGTCAACATTACTTATTCCAATAAGGTCTCATCATGGCGTACATCATCCGCTCCGGGAATGGAACACTGCTTCATGATGGTGGAGGGTACTTTTATACCATTCATCACAATCGACCTGGCAGTCTGTTTTATTCTCTTCGCTGCAATCAACATCGTCGTCCGGGAGTTAAATGTCTAGGTCGGGCTTACATGAGTAAGGTTGGAGGTCCGATCGTACTCACTCGAAATCACACTGGACATCAACCTGATGTCTTACTTCCGTTGGAAAAAGGTCTCCGTGGAAACATTTTAAATAGAGTTGCCACTGGAGATGCAACACCATTCGCTATTATTGTGCGTGATGAAGGACGGAAGTAAGTATTATGTCTTAAAAAGAAAATTGAAGTACTAAAATTTATCTGCTGCACTCTATTTCTGTAGGCTAAATTATAGTTATTTCAGTGTTTGGCAGTGTTCTGATTATATGTACCATTTGCTTTTTCTTTGCTTAGTGGTGGATTTCCTGTGGAAGTGCGTGCAAGGCTGCCCCCCTGTCGTCTACGAACAGCTATGTCAAACGTTCGCAAACACCACTTGCCGGGTATACCCCGTAATTTACCAGTGCTTGGAGCTTATTTGGCAATGCCTCAATATCGTCGTATAACAGATACATTTGATCATCAAAGTAATTTGTTTGCTGGTGTGTGTGGCGTATATGCAGCAGGGACAGTCTCAGTTGTCTTTGCATCTGAAAGGCAACTTAATCTGCTAAGAACAATGGTCAAGGTATGTGCTGTCTTTCAATAGTATGAAACCTTGGAATGTGCATAGAACCCCAGGTGATATTTAGGACATATTTCTTATTGTGTAGATTTTTGCCGATGGAACATTTAGAAAGAGGCCAAGAAAACCTGTTGCATCCCAACTATTTACTATCAGCTGTACGTGGCCTCAACAAGGCACAAACACAAAACATGTAAGTATGTGAGTGTAACTCATAATTTCTAGTAATGCTATCTGTTGTGTGATGTTCCATTCGTTTCCTGTTTTCAGACCATTGTTCTTGTTCGTGTTCTCATGCAGAAGCGTTCAGAAGTAGCTTATGTTGCATTGCTGGAATTTCTGAAAAGGCTTGTGCCCCAGTGGGATCCTGAAGAAATTCACTGTGACCATGAAAGGGCACAAGTAAATGCATGGAGGACTGTTTTTCCTCTTGCTCGAGTTGCTAGCTGTTTGTGGCATTATGACGTTGTAAGTTGTACTTATGGCATTATGGTATATGCATTGAGTGGTTTAAACCATCTTTTTTATTTCTTTTTTGGGCAGGATGTCTTTTTGTATGCCAGAAGGCTTGGATTGTACAATACTATGCAAGCTAATGTAGTTTTTGATAAGATTGTTAGAAGCCTATGTGCAATTCCTCTTTTACCAAGACACCAGCTAATGGAAGGCCTTGTACAGGTGGGAAACTGGGCTCGAGCAACTGGTTTCATGCATTTCCCAGCAGTCAGAGCCTTATTTGTGTACCTCCACAGAGAGTGGATGAGCAGACAGGACACCTTGTCCGTTTTTGGATGTGTTGACCGAACGAACAATGTTTCTGAGAGTGTTAATGCAGCTCTTTGCTGGCATGTTCGTAAGGACAGACCAAATGTGTATGAACTGATAAGTAAGTCCTACAAGTGATATAGAGCTACATGTCCTGACATCTCAATCTTAATTTGTATTCTTGTAACTATTTTTCAGATGCATTTGTATTGCAAGAAGACCAATTTATGGTTGATGTTCATGCATTAGAAAGGGGATTAGATGCAGGAAGAGCTCAACGGGTCAGTTGCCTCTTAAATGATAGAAGAATTCAGAACTTGACTGGTAATCTCACCAACAACAGAATTACTATTTTGCAATTTCTGCTTGCTGTGTCTCATACTCAGCAAGCTGCATATGACCATGTATTTCCTTAAATGTCCAGAAACTTTTTAAATTCCTTATGTAATTGCACATTGATGTGCAATGTCTGACGGAATAAATATTTCATTGAGCATATTTACTGCTTTTCCCTGTTAGTCAATTTCTAGTTTTTTTAAGTGATGACTTATAATTTTATTCTTATTTAAGTTAAGATATTCTTATGTCAATCAAGAGAATTTGTGTCATAATTATTGGGGTTTGTAAAGAAACGTTCTCTGCATTGATTCTGTACTGAAATACACTGTTTTGTCTTATGATCACAGCTGTATTTTCAAATCAATAAATGGGAAATCCTTCTGCTAGCCACTTTGTCATTGCATAATACAAATCCTTAAAGTCTCCATAAGAAGAAAGCTATGAGAAACAACTATTCCTCTTAGTGAAATTCACTGTAACATTAAGTTTAGGTGGCAGGTTTGAGAGACTGCCCTAAATAAAATAAGTGCAACATCTGCTAGGTATCAACATACTCCCCTTGGGTCAACGGTCAACATACTCCACCAAGTTCGGACCCTCTGCTAAGAGTATGGTAAAAAATAAATAAACACTAAGGACATGAAATACTATTTTAATCAAAGATAAAGTGGCATAGAAACAAACCTAAATCAACTGCAACATGCAAAAAAAAAAAATAATAATAATAAAGGACAAAACACTCAGTGTGGGTTTTTCACATTTCAGAACTCTCTGAAAAGAATGATTTTCAAAACAGAACTGGTGTAATGACTAAAAATTACCTGCAGGGGTGAAGACATTTTATGATTGCAACAATTCAAAACTATGAAGTGAACTCAAGAATGTAATAACAGAGTTTGCTTACAAGGGGATAAGGGATCACATCACATGTAAAAGCTACATTTGTCGTACCTCTTCAAGTTCCATTTTCAAAGACAAAAAGAAAGCATGATAAAAAGACAAAAATTATGTACCACAAATCTCAAACATAGAAAAAGATCAATACAATATTAGATAAAAACAGTTTTAAAGACCAGACAGCACAAATGTTCTTACAGCAATACAAGACCTTAGAGTTTAAAACAGAAAATACATACGTAAAAGCGTCAGTGATTAGTTTCTAAACAGCACATAAGAAATAAAAGATTCATACAGTCCAACCAAAATAATACACCACTCCAAATATGAACATTATTTCAGAAAAGTTGCAAACTGAACCTAGCTTACATTTCAATCAAAAGATAAATTATGAGAGGATAGAAATCACTATATAGAAAACAGGTTCTATTATGAAAGCATAGCAGTTTAAAACCACTACAGAACAGAAGTTACGGTTTATTACTAATCGAGACTAACCATGTGTATTCTTGCACAAAAAATTTAAAACTGGCCACTTACATTAAACTTTTGACAACAGAGAAAACAGATGACAATGAATATAGTGTCTGTTATCAAAACGTACAGACTTATAATTAAGGGGAAATTCTATAAATTTGCTTCCTACTTACACATTCTACTCTGCATTTTGGGCAAGATGACTGAATCGAGCACTGTCGACAAAACGGGAAATGCAAACAGTTCTCCAGCAGAAATAACTCTGTTGTCTTCAAAAAGCAACTCCCACATTGATCTTCACGAACGTTAACCTTCACGGAAAATGCTTGGGCATCACCTAAAAGGTTGGGAAGGACTTAAGTTAATATAGTGACGATGTTAAAACATGTAATAATTTCTTCACATTTCATTCAAAGTAAAAAAGAAAATAGCATCACCTTTTTTCTGACTGGCACTCATAACAGTACTGTCAGTTGGCAGGGTATCCCAAGGAAACACTGGTCCTGTCAAAAGCAGAGAAAAAATAACATAAATTAAGTAAAGTCTAGGCAACGGGAAAACCAGGACTACATCCACATCATAAACAAATCATTGCCCTTCCCTACTTAACAAGGATCACCAAACTATGTTCAGAACCATGACTTCCTCCATGAAAGAGAAATTTAAAAGTTCATTGAAAGTCTCTTCACAAGGACACGACACACTTCCACGTCTGAACACAGAAGACATACAACCAGACAAAACCAAGATGTCAAGGCCCCTAGAAATTGGTGTCTAAAGGCATACTCGTTCTTTAACCTTACTCCCCTTTTCTCTGAAGTAATCATGGTATTAGTTTGAAACCTTTGAAACATGGATTGATCAGGATTGATTGAGTCTGAAAAACATAGCCCATTGTTGACAAAGTTTTTCTGTTTTGATTACAACAGGTTTCATGGCAGTACTTCCATTTTGGTCTCCCACTTAGAAAACTTTCAAGACCTAAAAAATTTCCCCGACTTCCAAATTAACTTTGCTCACGTAAAAAAAACAACCTCTACAAACACATTTTACTTTAACCATGCTCTTTCTAACAAATATACTTTTATTGTTATGTGTTCTCGAATTATGAAGATAAAAAGATACCACAGGGTGGTAAGGATTCAATACTTTAAAAAAAAATTCAAACATTCAAATTACAGTCAATATAACCCCAAACAAAACGTTAATAAAAAAAATCTAGAACTATAATCACACTGTTAAACTGAATCGTGATGTGACGATAAATATTGCTACAAATTGTTCGTCACAAGGGCTGAGATGAAACAGTCGTCACATCACATGCATTATTCGTCACACTGTGACGAACCATTTGTCATTCAACATGAATGAACTATTCGTCACGTGATGAACCATTTGTCATTCAACATAAATGAACCATTCGTCACGTGACATACCAATTGTCTCAAATACATTTGTTCGTCACAAGTTTTTAAAATTGTGTTACGGAGTGTAATAATCAATACTGACTTGGTTTAGGAGTTATATAATTGGAAGGTCTAGTTAGCACATTTTCAAATGGAGTGTTTCACTAAAATTATAAACTGTGGAAGATTGGTTGTCTTATGGTGATCCCACAATGTTGCCTCAATTTCACTTAACTCAAATTTATTAGTGTTATATCCACTAAAGTTAAAAGAGAAAGGGCATAAACAGGGTCTTTTTAAATCACTTTACCATTTTAAACTTAGTCTGTGCATAGTTTTTGAGGCTGTAACCCCGTCCCAGTCATTTCAACACTTTTGTACAAACTGAGTTGAAAAGTAGGTGAAAAGTAGGATTACATAATATGTATTGATACTAGAACAAAACCTCACTGTGGTGGGCATACCCCCCACCTTCATGCTCATTATTAGAATAAATTGTAATGCCTTTGACCACTCAAATGTCTCACAACCTCGTCCCAAAAGTTTCAAGGCATTAGTTCTGGGAGCACTCTTATATTCACTTATTTCAATGGCATAATTAAAATGTAAAATAACATTCCCCAAATAACATTGGCAAACTTTTGTTGTGTATGAGTTCTTATTTTATGAGCTCTTATTTTTTAATTGCTTTAGAAGTACTTTGAAGAAATTTCAGGCCAACTGTTGGACGGGGTCCTTGACCAAACGGCTGCTTATTTCGAAATGTTGTCAGGGCAGTTTTATAGAGTGCATCTTTTGGCATGGTATAAAAGTATATATGTGTGTTTTGTCACCAGAGGGGATATTAAATTTCAAAAGTGAAACTGCAAGAAAGATGCAGCTTGCAATAGACAACTTTACTTTTGCTATTTAATATTCTCTCAGGTGACAAAACCCACAAATACACTTCTATACCATGCCAAACGATGCGCTCTACGAAACTGCCTTGACAACATTTTCAAATAAGCAGCCGTTTGATCAAGGACCCCGTCCAACAGTTGGCTTGATGTTCGCAACAAAGTTTAACTTAACTGAGCAAAATAACTGTGACTGTGGCCACCATCAACAAGTTCCAATCTGGAACCTTGATTAAAATTTGTCATCAGCTACCCTATTTTTAAAAAAGCAAATGCCTAAAATAATGTAAGATATTCTGAAATATGGTGGAAGAGACCAAAGAGACAGACACATCCACATAATACAACAAAATCCGTGATATTTCCTCAAAATACTTCTAAAGCTAAAGTTTTGGTATGTCTTCATGTGGTTTTACTGTCATCATTTCTATGTCTATGTAAATAGACTGTTCTGTTATTGTGTACATGGGGAAAAGAAACTCCAAAACCCCTATTCAAACAATGAAAAGAATAAAAAAAATTACGGCATGCTTGTGACGAAACATTTATCACATCACAAATCATCTTGTGACGACACATATATTCTACCAAGTCCTACGATTAACTTGTCACGTGACAAATAAGTTGTGATGTGACGACTCATTCATCTCACCCCTTGTGACGAACCTTTCAAGAGTAAAATTTAGCACTAACTTTGTCGTAAAGTAACGACTTAAAGTTTAACAGTGCAATTAAAACGAATGTACTATTATGTCTATGCATTCAATCACAAAAAAAATTTCCACATAACTTTTGAAAATTTTTCTACTCATAGCTGAAAAAAAACCTCTATAATGAATTGTTGGGCCCCTTAAACTGTTTCAAAAAAAAAATCACTTATATATATTTTCAAATTACGAACATTCCTGACACTAAATTATACCATGCCCAACACAATACTTGTTCTTCTTACACCATTTTTGGATGTGAGGAGGGTGGTAAAGAATGAGTAATATTAAAAAATTGTAACCCACCTAAACATATTATACATTTACAACTACGAGAGAAGTCTGCCACAATAAAAAGTCACAGAAGCGAGTGATATACTTGGTGTCCTATGACTCACCAAAGAGTCCTTGCAATTAACTGACCACTCACCACTACGACGAGCTTGTTGTGTGACTGAAGAGTGGGGGACCTGCCCAACATAGAGAGCACCTTGGCATCCTCCACTGGGACCAGGTAGGGCAGCGGCAGCTGGTGAAAAGGGAACCTGTCCTGCATAGACAGCCCCTTGGAAACCTGTGCTGGGACCAGCTTGGGCAGCGGCAGCTGGTGAACAGTGAACGTGCCCAGCGTAAGAGGGTCCTTGGAATCCTCCACTGGGACCAGCCTGGGATGCTGCTGGGGTAGGCTGTCTCGGTGGGCCAGCAAAGGGCATGCCGTAGAAAGCAGAGGCAGTGGGGCCCGGGCCGAGGGCGGGGGCGCCAGGATGCTGATGAGAGGCCACGACCCCCATCTGAGCCATCGCTGCTGGCCCCGAGCAGGGAGGGGCAGGCTGCTCGACCGATTGAATAGGGGTAGCACTGCTGCTAGCAGATGAGCTCGCAGCCTCCTCTCGCCCTGGGTCTTGCATCATCGAGGTGGGGGGGAAGAGGGCCTGGAAAAGGGGCCATACAATTAGGCTTGGAACGTGGGACACATGTCAGGTAGCAGTGGGGCATAGAAACTGCATCGTGGTAAAGCGCGTGCGCAGGCGTCTAATGCCACACTAGAAATCGCGAAACGTGATGCACTGTCTCTGCGTCATTGCCCCCCGATGTTCGCCAAGAGCGACGAGAAGGGACTGGGAGGTTAGGATCGTCAGGACACCTCACATGACTCACTATGATATTCCCATAACAAGGACTAAGACAGGCGGATTTTTACTCACTTGGAACGAGAAAATCCCGGAGAGACGGGCAGCTCCGACGATCACGACCAGCTTCTGTTGCTGGGGACCACACCAGGAAAAGAAAGGAGGATAGGATTTCAGACGGGAACGGACGTTAGGGTTAGGCGCCCAACTACCCCCTCCAACACACCGACTAAGGCGGTGCTGGCACAGTCAAGTCGAAGCTACAAGCGCCGCCAGAAACGCAAAGACTGCGCTGAAAAACTCACCTGAGGCCAAAAAAGCAAGCTCGTCTGATCAGTACAGTAAACAGACGAGTCGGCACCTAGCGAGGCGCAAGCACAATTTCTGTCACGTTAGGGGCAGGACTCCGACTTCACCGACCAACAGCAGCAAAAGACCAAGTATCAAAATACTCGTCACGCATCAACTTACTACACCTCCACGAGCTACTACTCTTCTAAGCAGGTGGTATCAAAGTACTCGATGGGATCAATGCATCTTATACTCCCTGCGGCCAGAACGCCGGGAGAGCAGGCAACCCATCTAGCCCCGCTGTCCGGATTGCCTACTTCAAGACGCGCATACTGCACATCATGATGCAGCGTCTTGTAGGCACTGCGGCGCGGCGTGCGCCAAGGAGCCGAGCTGCGCCGGAGAGGAGATCGGACTTCGCCACGTCGCCGCCGCTCTCCGTCGCAAGCAGCAGCACGCCATGGACACCCTAGATGTCGCCCCTCTTCACTGCGCTGGCGGCGTCCACCTCCAGGGCAGCTACGGAAGGGACGCCAAGCGGCTCGTCGAGTCAGCCTACGTGGACGTCACCGTGCTGGTGGAGACGCAGGAGGACGTCAACACCCTGGAGGAGACACTGAGGGACTTCGGCGAGGAGTTGGGGCTGCAGGAGAACAGAGACACGTCAATGGCCCTCTCCTTGGGCTGCTGGAGGCGGAACGCCCCCATGCCGTTCCCTTACGTGCAGGAGGTGAAGATCGTCGTGGTGGTGTTCACGCCGTTCTGGTGAAGCCACAAGCCTGCACACGCCCAGGGTGGTCTCGGCCTCCATCATCCACTCAGCAGGTGTGAGGCCCTGCTTGCAGGTCGGTGGCTGTCGGCAGCGCGCGCTCCGGAGTCCACACTCTCCGGCGGTTTTCTCTTCCACCTGCAGGACCTGCTCGGTGAAGGCGGCACGGTGCCGGCCGCGGTGCAGCACTTTAGGCGCCTCCGTGAGCTGCTTTCCTCACTCGACATCCCCGATGACCTCACCGGAGCCGACCTTAACCAACGCCTGGTGCAGTATAACCGTGACGGTTACCGATTTGCGGTGGAAGCCCGACTAGCAGGTATACCCTCGAAAACAAATAATGGTAGAGTGGCGTGGGAATGATTAGGGTAATTTTTGCCGGGCGCCAGAGAGCCGAAACTCTCCCCTAAGATTCCACAATAATTGGCGACAGAGTACCTTCTACATATGAATTTTTATTCACAAAAAGCATGTATATATGCAACAATTAATTCATTTAATTAGAATAGAAACAATACCAGAAGTGAAACTGTAAATTACATACAAACTGAGAAACTAGCACATTTGCACAAGTGCCAAAAATGAATATAAAACCTGAATCATGATAAAAGAAACTGCATTGAAAATTCATAGCGAACACGCCCGCCGAACTGGCGGGTGACTCAGCGCGACCCGTGACCGACCTAGGGACGGGCGGCCCGCGGCGGCTTGAGTGCGCCACGCATGCATGACACACTAGCCTAAGACGCCGCAGGTCGCCCCGCACCACGGCCGACCACGGGCGCTACAAAGATGCAGGCCGGGACCACCATCTGGTCCTACGACCGGGCACGCGGCCGAGGCCGCGGCCGCACCAAGACACCGGCACTAACACCGGGAAAAACAGTGGCGACCATGCCGGTCCACCACAACAACAACCAATCCGGGCGCGAGCAGGAGGGAGGTGAAAATCAGAGTCGGCTTACATGATAGCACTGGAGCGGCAGCCGCGGGGCCTGGCGGCGCCGGGGCCCCGGGCGCGCGACGGCGTCATCCGGCGGGAGGGCACAGCAGTTAGCCTAGCCGGCCATCTCGGCGCGGCGGTGTAGGCTCATGACTGTCAAAAACCCGCAACAACCTCTAGACGGGCCGAAGCCCTCTACTCGCCCGCTGGTCGCCCGGACAGCGTGGACTCGAGCCGGTATCTAAACACCCTAGAGTGCGACAACAAGCACAGGCGGGACGGCACCTTGGCATGAGCATGGCTGCGGCGCAGCTTACCGGTAAGGCAGGATGGAAGGGTTCGCCTATCGAACATCCGGGTGTTGAAATGGCGAAAATAAACAGTGGCGAAGTAGTGCTCTGCTCTGCTGCACCGGCTGGAGTGGGCCCGGGCCAGCGCTCGCTCGCCTCAGCTGATCGGCGCGGGGAGGAGAGGGGAAGGGGAGGGGAAGGCAGCGGGCAGCCGGACCAGCTGGTCCCGCAGCGCGCTGAGCGCTCCCGCAGCCAGAACCCGGCTCGGCGGCTCGCGTTGGAGGGGATGCCTACCTTTAGGCGCGAGGGGTTCGGTGTGTTGCCTATCTGCACGGCGCGGCGTCCCGCGCACGTGCACGTTACAGCAGCACAGGCGCGGTTTTAAGTTGAGCTGAGGAGGGGGATTTGCATACATACAGGGGTTTGTACCTCATTACCTGGGCTGACGGGGAGGGGTCGATCGCTTCCCCCAAAACCGCGCCTGGTGCAGCAGAAGCTTGCCGCCGAGGATCGAGAGCCGCGGGTGTGCAGGCTGCGCACAGCGGCGGCTTGGCCCGTGGCATGTGGCATGGAAGCGCGCCTCCTCCAAGGTGCTCTCGATGGACGCGAGGGCGTCCTGGTACACGGTGCTGCACGACGTAGTCCCCACCAACGAGCGCCTCCACTCCATCCGCTGGGGGAACATCAGCTTCCCAGCATGCGGCCGTTGCGGCCAGACGGAAACCGTGCGGCCCCGGCGCCTCCAGCATCTGGGAGTGGGTCAGCACGAAGCAAGCCCCACTCCTGCTCCACCCCGAGGTCCGCAAGCCGGAGGTCATGGTGATGCCGGACGCGCCCGCCAGGTCGAGTGAGGCGTGCGCAGCGGTGGCGTAGATGCTGAGCATGGCTGTCCACATCATGATGAAGGAGGGCAGCGAGGACCTGGACCTCTTCCTCCTGACACCGGCGAGCGCCTGACGTCACACACCACCCTCTGACGTGGCGCGTAGCTGGCAGTTTACCCCGCGGTGCTTTCGCTGATCCCGTAGAAGACACGCGGGCCAAGATCTTCACCACTGCAGAAAGGGGCAGCCAGCGCGGGGCGGCACTAACAAGTCCCGGGGTCTGCGGGCCGGAGGGGGGCCACTGTTGGTGCTGATCAACGGCCGCCGCCGACGGCCGCAAGAGACTCCTGGGGGCGAGGGGGCGTTGAGAGGTTACGAATGAGGCGAAGCGGGCTTGCTCGCTCGAGGCGCCACCTCCTACCAAATTGTTGAATAAATGTGTTAAGAAAAAGGGTGGCTGACCTATCCCTGCACTCAAATTCAGGCCATTGAGCCATACATTACAGTTCAGACCTCACCAGTTGAGAAACTGACCTAGTATCAACGTACTCCAGTAAGGGATCAAGATACTCTAAAATTTTCTTTATCGAAGTATGGAAAGGAAATTCTCCGCAATATCAATTACTTGTTTATTCAAAATGTAAAGGAATAACGTATTTCTTTACAAATTAAAGAGAGCACAGAAGAGAATGACTTACAGTAACATTACGAAACAACTTAATACAATTCAAGAACACTTCAGTGTCATGCACCGTATTTCAATTTCGACAACTGGACAATGATTTACAGAGAACTTAACATTACCACAGCAGTACCAGCTGAAACGAATGATCACATTGCGCAGTGTAACTAGGCACACAACTGAAACACTTTGATGAAGTTCAAAGGTAAAAGACACAGAAACTACCCCAGCATTTCAAACTGTAACACAATATTTGCAAACTAATTACAATTCAAAATTGCAGTCCCATGCACCACATAAAAATTTACATTATAGTAAATGACTATGAAAAACAAGCAACATCCATTTCCTCATCATTAAGGTTTGTACAGAAAAAGCAAGAAAAGAATGAAAATGCCACCTAAAATTAACACTCGCCTCTAAGAAGAAACTAGATCAGTCTATAAAAATGAATATTTTAAAAAGCAGTTATATTAGCCGGCCCCACACAATCATTTTAAGAGCAATACAAAAAAGGTGTTACACTTCTGTAAAATTCCTACATCTAGTTTCAAAAGATTACAAAGTGGAACCCAAAGTAATCCTTCCATTGAAAAGTTAAGAGAAACCTATACAGTCTACAAATACACAGTTTATTGTGTAAACAGGCAGGATATGACGTTGGAGTCTTACTCTTCCCTGTGGTAAAAAAAGGAATTGCAGATAAGAACAGAGGGAAGTTCTCCTGTGCAGTCAACCAAAAGAACACGACCCAAGGCCACAACTGACAAACTTTCTTAAAGTCTTATAGAAGATATAAGGGGCACAGAAAGTAACACTAGACTATACATCTAAATACATTAAGGGCGCACAGTGCAATACACACAATAACAATTTGAATTATGGTAAATGACAATGACCATGAATCACAAACATGGTACACCCATCACATCCATTCCTATACCATTGGCTTGCACAGAGAAGGCAGAAGGATGGAAATATCACCTTACAAATATTAACACTGGCTCCTAACAAGACAACACTAGATCAGTCTGTAAATAAGATTTCAAATAACAGTTCTATAAGCCAGGACTACACAATACTTTAAACAGAAAAATAAGTATTAAGACTTACGAAAACTTCCCATTAGAAAGATTTAAAACTGGCCACTACATATTTCTTCAACAACTTGGAAAAAAGTTGACATTCCAAAATGAAATATAAAACCTTACGAGAAAACGTGACATAGTCTTATTGTATACAAATTACTTAAACAGAACACGGCATTGGGGTCTTACTCTTCCGCATGGTAGTAAAAAAAGGAATTATTATTAGAACAAAAGGAAGTTCCACTCAGCAGTATACAAGCATAAATAAATATATAAATAAGCCTACACAGAAGAAAGAACTACTTATCTTGACTAATTTACACATCTGGTATTAATCTGTGCACTCTTGTTGTTTTTGTGACCAGACTCCGGCAAACTGGGCACTGCAGGCGAGGAGCATTCCTCGACATACCTTTTATGCAATCATTGCAATATGGATAATGATAACATGTCAACATTCGGAGATTTTCTTTGCTGGAAAAGCATATACCGCACTCATCTGCCGCACACTTAAACACTCTTTGTGTAGCAGTCACTGGAAACAAGTAAACAGGTGTACAAAAAAAATTGAAATTGCTAGCCTTTAGCAAACTGTATGGGATAAAAATTCACTTACTTGTGTTCACATATGACGAAGGACTCATTGGTTGGGGCTGGCTGCATACTGACACTCCCGAAGCAGCAGGACCTAATCCACAGCAAAAACATGAGTTGTGAAAGGTTCCAGATCTCCATCAGACATAATAAAATAGAATGACTAATCTTGGCAAAAACTCACCAGATACAGGGACACCAAAATTTTGAGAATTAAAGCCTGGGAACAAATGAAACAAAGGTCCACACGTTTTGACCGCTGCAAATTGAGCAACAGAGCCACAACGGACAGCCCCTTGGAAACCTGTGCTGGGACCAGCTTGGGCAGCGGCAGCTGGTGAACAGTGAACGTGCCCAGCGTAAGAGGGTCCTTGGAATCCTCCACTGGGACCAGCCTGGGATGCTGCTGGGGTAGGCTGTCTCGGTGGGCCAGCAAAGGGCATGCCGTAGAAAGCAGAGGCAGTGGGGCCCGGGCCGAGGGCGGGGGCGCCAGGATGCTGATGAGAGGCCACGACCCCCATCTGAGCCATCGCTGCTGGCCCCGAGCAGGGAGGGGCAGGCTGCTCGACCGATTGAATAGGGGTAGCACTGCTGCTAGCAGATGAGCTCGCAGCCTCCTCTCGCCCTGGGTCTTGCATCATCGAGGTGGGGGGGAAGAGGGCCTGGAAAAGGGGCCATACAATTAGGCTTGGAACGTGTGACACATGTCAGGTAGCAGTGGGGCATAGAAACTGCATCGTGGTAAAGCGCGTGCGCAGGCGTCTAATGCCACACTAGAAATCGCGAAACGTGATGCACTGTCTCTGCGTCATTGCCCCCCGATGTTCGCCAAGAGCGACGAGAAGGGACTGGGAGGTTAGGATCGTCAGGACACCTCACATGACTCACTATGATATTCCCATAACAAGGACTAAGACAGGCGGATTTTTACTCACTTGGAACGAGAAAATCCCGGAGAGACGGGCAGCTCCGACGATCACGACCAGCTTCTGTTGCTGGGGACCACACCAGGAAAAGAAAGGAGGATAGGATTTCAGACGGGAACGGACGTTAGGGTTGGGCGCCCGACTACCCCTTCCAACACACTGACTAAGGCGGGCAAAGTCAAGTCGCAGCTACAAGCGCCGCTAGAATCGCAAAGACTGCGCTGAAAAAAAAATAAAAAAAAATGGCAAGCTCGTCTGGTCAGTAAACAGACGACTCGGCACCCAGCGAGGCGCAACCAGTGAGAGCGTTAGGTGCGCACTTGACCAGCCTTGTAGCACAACGAAGCGGGAGTGCGCTGGTAGCAGAACATAACTCGCGACGAATCAAAGAAAACACTAAGGCCCCAAAGATCACCGGCGAAGCTTCCTTTTATACACCGTTTCTCTACCCGTTGCTGTAAATTGGCACATGAGTGCGCGTTTCCATTGGAGGGAGGGTCGTCCGTTTGAAATCCTGACACACCTTTCGAGTACTTTGGCTTCCCCCACGACGTGCGAACCCTTCGCCTGCGAGAAGACATTACCGTTTCAGTTTTTAAGGGATGTTAACCAAATTTATTTATTTGCTGCAGCAAACAAGCAACAAAGAATGCACACCCAGAACGGCTTGGCTAGAGGTATTTATGACCTTTATCGTATCCAAGTACAATGGGATCAATTTACTGTTCGGTCTTCGCTGCCCTGTTCGAAATACAAGGTTCTTTTGTGATCAATACCGTTAACCTTTCGCTGCAGTATCAACAATTATTCCGTTCAACTATGCAGTACATTTCTCTCTTCACAAAAGTTGTTTGGAGCAAGACTGACCCCACAGATGAGGCCGGTATCAACATACTCCGCTCAGGGATCATCTTACTCTACTCCCACTAATGCTTTCATTGAAAGAGTATGACAAGGGAATTTTCCAGTTCATGGCTGACTACTTAAATCATCCAATTTCAGAGGCAAAAAGAACACACACACACACTCACACACACACACACATAAAAAGGGCCAATAAAGTTTACTTGACTGAAGGAAAGTTTGGGACAGATGCTACGTGCAGATGCAAACTCAGGCTCCCTCTAGTGGCGGTCGTGCCAACCAAGCGATGTAAACAACGAGCACTTCAACCTACTTCAACTTCAATTGCACGCACAAAATGTTACATCTTCGTCTTCTTATAATTATAAGTTGTAATTCGGATTGCACTCACTCTGTTCATTCATCTGCTGCCAGGAAAAGAGTTACGCTGTGCGCACGTTCACGATTTTAGGAGTACATGATGGTGGTGAGTCATTCCAGAGATCCTAACCTCTAATAACTATTGATCAATCTCTCTGTATGGATGTGAAGCACTTGATATGGCCATCAGCAAAATAAACAGTTCAATCCGAAAAGTTTACGATTTTAGGAGTTCATAATGGTGGTGAGTCGTTCCTGATATCCTCAACTCTAACTATTGATCTGTTCTCTGTTATGATGCGAAAAACTTGAACAAAAGGCCATCAGCAAAATAAATAGTGTATTGTTTTATGAAAACAGAACACGATGTGTGATTTTGGTTGGAGTTGGAGTTCACTTAACCTTCTCATATGATGTTTTGTCATGATCCTAGCTTGTGTCACATGTGATCCTTAATACAGGAGCATGTGGTATTTTGTGTTTGAAATATCATACCATTTGATATCGACCAATGTTTCCTTTAAGTTATGAACCTGTACCTGGTATTTGGACTTCAATGTCCTCGTCTCCATACCGTGGCCAATATCACATAACACGCGTCGTTCAAACAGGACCACTTTGCTCACAGAGTTTTCAGTTATTTACTTTTCGTTGTTCCTTGACATTGTTACTACGGTATGTCATGCTAGAGGAACACTGGGAATGACTGCCAATGACTGCCGTTCCAAGTGGCAATCTGTTCTTGTAGCAAACGTAAGCTTGCTGCTATACAGAGTCTCTACTACATGCCTTTGCTTTCAATTTCTGTTTGAGCTTCAACTGCATGTCCAAACTGTGGTTGGCAAACTATTATTTGAACTGTACGTTGATTGCAGCTTTTTCTTCATAGTTTAAAACTGCACTTATACGGAAGCATATGTTCAAGTTGTCAAGTTGCTAGTATTGTAGTGGCTATACTTACAACACAGAATTCAGAATGTTACAAGGTATAGTCAGCTTGACCTTGTGAGACTTCATTAGCAGTGCTATAAAGTGCGAAGAAACCATGTAAAGGAAATCAGAACTTAGGCCTTCTGAAAAACGTCACTTTCAAGCTAGGTACGGTTACAGCTAAACTTTAGTGATTTCTAAACCACAAACTACACCACACAAAAATACTCAGACTGGTACCACTGTGCCTGTAATTTATCTCACAGAGTTTTGCAGTTACACTTGTTCTGTAGTCAGAAAAGTGCACTCATATTACCATTGCCTTAAAAAAGTCGAATGCACATTCCGTTGCCCAGGTACAACAGTTAAACATTACTTTTTACAGCAGCGCAATGCTCCTGGAACTAAGATACAGTAGCACTTTGTATGCACATTCTTAAGTGGAGCTAATTCAACCGGGATGGTTCTGGAATACAGACTTAGTTAAAGTGTGTGAAATTAGATTACTCGAATTCCCCTTTCCTTGCTACCTTATTGCTACACGACACATGCAGGTGATTGCTGTGTAGTACTGAACAAGTCGATCACACGCGGCAAGACAGAGAACAGCGACCAGCAAGCAGACGACACTACAGAGTGGTGCAGCATGGTAAACTTTTCATACTCATACCTCTTTCGACCATCAGGCCGTTGCGAGGCTACAGTGGCATGTCTGCGCGTCTGCGCATGACGTCACCACGGCATCGCATTGCTTTCCAAAGAAAATACTCTGGGCACTTTGCAATAATTACAAGAATATTCACCAAATATTCTGTACCTCCGAAATATTGGTTTACATAATGGGGATCATATTTTCGGGAAACGTCCGGAAGTCCCCCCTCCGGGAGGTACCCCCCCTGAATATTTTATTATTTCTTTTGAATAAATATATTGGGGTAATAAAATATAATAAAATATTCCAATATATTAAAAATATTATCTTAGCGTGCCGAGTGATTTCTCATACCGTTTCCGACGCGGCGTTCGTGAATCCCGCCGTCCCAGCGCGATATTTGAAAACCGAGATGGGCAACCAATCATGTGTGGCGGTTTACTTAAAAAATATTTTGCAAAAAAAAAATGTTGTTACCATCCCAACCGTCGTTCTATTGCTTCCCTCCGACAAAAAAATCTCATTTCATAACAAGGATGGTGGGGGTGGCCTGGGTGGGACTAGCCGACCTGGGTCGTGGCGAGTGGCGAGGCTCCTCGTGGCCTTACTAAAATTGAGTAAAGGTGCTACAAACAAATTTCAGCTCAATATTCCAATAACTTAAGATTTTTCAGCATGCTGAATTCGATTGGTACGTAGACTCATATCACATCTGGTTACATCAGTTCTGGAGACTACTCAAATCGAGCGAGATCACTTGATATCGCTCGTTTTGAGTCATCGAAGCGACTCAAAAGGAGTGATATTTAATAATATCACTCCCCAGGAGCGACAAAATTTGGGTCACCAATTTCGCTCTCCTGAGAGCGAGATTTCTCACTCCTCGATTTACAGTGATGGTCTTCTCATCATGACATGAGCAGTATCATTTTGTTGATCAGAAGACTGACAAATGTCAGTATCCTATGTTAGCTTTAAGATATCAGTGCTCCTAAACGATGTCAGTAATTTATCTTAAAATGAGGAGACTGACAAAGGTCAGTAATATATGTCAGCTTTCTGATATCAAAGCTCCTTAACGATATCAGTTACTGATATCAAAGTCACAATCCTGTTATCACTGAAACTACCGACATCATTAATGTGATTCTGAAATCAGCCTTCTGCCTCTCTGACCAGGGACTGCAACCCACGACCCCACGCCTCCCAGGCGGGGGCACTAGGAGCCTCGCCACGACCCAGGCAGGCTAGTGGCTAGTCCCACCCAGGCCACCCCCACCCTCCTTGTTATAAAATGTGATTTTTTTTTTGTCGGAGGGAAGCAATAGAACGACGGTTGGGATGGTAACAACATTTTTTTTTGCAAAAAATATATGTATATATATACATATTATTTTTATTTTTAAAGTAAACCGCCACACATGATTGGTTGCCCATCTCGGTTTTCAAATATCGCGCTGGGACGGCGGGATTCACGAACGCCGCGTCGGAAACGGTATGAGAAATCGCTCGGCGCGCTAAGATAATATTTTTAATATGTTGGAATATTTTACTATATTTTATTACCCCAATAGATTTATTCAAAAGAAATAATAAAATATTCAGGGGGGAACCTCCCGGAGGGGGGACTTCCCGCATCGACCCATATTTTCCACGCAGTATTAAATTACCACAATTTTTTAAAATATTTTCTTCCCTAAAAACTAATTTTAATACAGCGGATATAGTAAAATACGTTTCTCCATTATTAAATAATATTTTCTAATATTTTATTATATTGGGGATCAAATAAATTGGGGATCATATGGGGCGAGCCGATTTTACAGTGCCGCTACTATTTCACAGTAGACTCAATAAACTTAAAGGTCCAGCTATAAAATTTAATAACAACATTCGACGTAAAACTACAACTCTTGAACCAAAATCATGTTTACGGATGGGGTTGTAATTTTCCTAAAAGCTTGTTAAATGTACAGCTGTAAAATTACAATATGTTTTTCAATGTGAGACATTGAGGGCTGTTAGCGGAGAGCGGTTTGTGCCTCAGCTCGAGGGGGTAAGCAATCGCGTAATCAGTCTTACACCCTGGGCCGTAATGATTTCACCTGTAATCGCTGTGTAATCAGGTTAATCACGTGTAATCACGTGTAATCACGTGTAATCACGTGAAAGTAATCGACGTAATCACTACCTAATCACCGTATCAGTGCGTAATCATCGTTATCTGTAATCAGTGGTACACACTTTTTGTTGGTAGTGCTTACTCCCTCGCATCATCTATAATCTTAATTGAATATATGCTTCCGTATGTTTCCAGGATACATGATAAAAACATGAATGTGAGAAAAGAAAATAACTTCGGAAACAGTGGCAGCAATGTATTGGATACTCGTGCCATTGCGAGGTTAACTTATGGAGAGCGAACCTTCGCCATCAGTCGCGATGCACCGATACGGTGGAATTACGTGTCAACGTCTGCAAGTACCACTTCGAGCCGGGGCTACATTCTTGGGACAGGTTCAACACTTTTGCCTGGTTGGGTCTAGGACAACTCGCCCCCACTAACTCGTCCCCAGTCCCAGTCGTCCCATGCCCTTCTCGGTCCCGCCCTTTTCGCCCCACGGTTAACTAGCCCCCAATTATACCATTTAAAAAATAATAATAAATAAATTAGGTAGATGTACGCCAGACACCGTCTCTCGTAACAGGCTTCGCGATAGCCATCGAAACACTGTTACGCTGCGACAGGCCTGCGTACATCTACCTAGGCCTGCGGCGCTTGCCTACTTCAATGATTTAGATGTGTGGCTACTATCGGCTACTATATTAAAATGCAAATTAATTTTTTTGTGTAAATTAGACGGTGTAGCGGGGCAACTGTTAGAGATACATCCAAACGGGCGAAAGTTTTGTCCAAAGGTTCGCAACTTGTCGAGTTACTCCTTAGGACACTATTTACCCCGAGAACAACGCCCAACGTTCATTTTGACAACTTTTCGTCCAAATTTAATGCTGTAGCGGCTAAACAGTAGAAGATACGGCCAAGCGGACAAAATTTTCGTTCGAAGGGTTGCATATCGACAAATTACCCTGAAAACGTAGCCCACATGCATTTTGACGACTTTTCGTCCAAATTTACCGCTCTATCTCTTACTATTTAGCCGGTCTCTCGACAATATGGAGCAAAGTACTTTTGGGGTGTTGCGGGGAAACTTAAATTAAAAATTGAAATTAAAAAATAAATTAAAAAAATAAATCGGGGACGAGTTGGCACAAATCGCTGGGGCGAGTTTCTGGCTGGAACGGGGTCGAGTTGGGTTGGGGCGAGTTTATACCGGGGGCGAGTTAACCGGGACGAGTTGTCCGTCACCCGCCTGGTTTCCGTCGGATAAGGTGGTCAAGTTACGCCCTTGTATGATGCAACGAGATCCAGGCAGAGCGGTTATGAAGTAATTGCGCCACGTTATGAGCAGGTCCAGTTTCCAACACTGCCCGTTGGGCGCAGAGGACTTGCTACTGCTTCAGGGTACGACTATCCTGACAGCGGATCATGGACACAGACAATGGAAACACTTCCATCCAGCAACAAGAAAAAAAATACATGTGAGTTCTTCTTTCTATCGTGCTGGTACTTGTATGTACCAGTTATGTCAAATGTATTTTACGTGAAACATAAAACTTACAAATTAATGAAAGTTGATTCAATTTCTTAAGATTCTAACTTTTCTCACCTTCATGTATTTGTCGCATTACAGGCTGGGCATTGTCATCAGATGATTCACAGAATTATTTCAAGATCTACGAGAATGGAGGGGGTCCTATTCAGAGGGAAAATTTACGGCCTCCCCGCATTGCTTGGAATCATAGGAATGACGAAAAAGACACGGATGAAGACTTTTTCACATTCCTGAAAGCATTGCTTTCAAGTGAATGTCGTACTAGTCTGAAAACAGAGCGTGTCGGGAAGTACAATAGTTCAGTGCTGGAGTGGTACCGTGGAAGATCCGACACTGTCTATAAGTGTCCCCAATGTGGCCTAATTTTTGTAAATGAGTATATCCTCAATTCACACATTAAAAAAAAACACAGTGGCAAAATGTCTATCAAAAAAATGTTGAAGAAGATTCTAAGGGAGTTCTTTTCATCGTTTGGAAATGTTTTCATCGGAACAGAAGTTCGGAAAGAGAATTGCAAGAAGGAGGTAAGGATCAAATTTCTTTATAGTAATCAAACTCTGACCGCATCCTTGGTACATGAAGCTGCAGTGTTAAATAAACTAAACAAGTTAAAGAAGCGTGACTAAAAAACAACTAAAATATACTCGTGCTTTCCCAGCTTATTTCTTAAAATATTCTATCCTATCCCTTTTTGCTTACAATGTTGAAATTTTATTAATAATAAATGAACTGTATTTCATGTATTAAGTATTCTTAATACTTTTGTATGTCTTGTGTGTAGATAAAGCAGGAAAACGAGTAAAACATTGATTGTGACTGACATATTCTTTTTAATCTTTTAATGAATAGGAATGTGAGGAGGCCAAATCAGAGACATCCGCAATCATTAATGAACTCACTGAAACAAACCAGGTACCTGATCAGAAAGTTGAGTTAGTTGTGGGCTACGCTGGGGTCCCACAACAACCACCTGGTGCAAGTGAGCCAGAAGGAGAATCTGCGCCTGTTCGTATGGACGCACATGGTGCAGAAGATGGAGGAGTATTCTTCGGGGACGGAAGTGTTCAGGAAACATTGACAATTATTGAAGGCACAGAGAATGTAAGGTTTTCTTCCTTCATCGTTTGACTTTTTTAATTACTTTAGGAAAAATGGGTACCCTAGATTGATATTGTTTCTTTTAGTTGCAGCTAGAGCGGGAGCGAGAGCTACCTCGACAGGAGATTTGGGCCACTCCATTTCGTTTTGCGGGTAGCCGTTCTCTTCGCACAGAATCAGCAGGGGATTGCCTCTTTCAAAGTTTTGCGTCAGTCGTTAGTGACGATTATTTTCGATTGAGGCGCCAGGAGCTACTTGAGTACTTTCGGCAGAGATGGAACCAAGCGGACACTTACGATATGTCGGCCTTTGGAAATGAGAGAATGACAGTGCTGTTACGCGACATACCGAGGAATGCAAATGATGAACCGTTTGCAACCTGGGAAGAGTTCGAGTGTTGGTACAATGAGTAAAGGCCAAAGCATACTCAGGTAGCGATACCGCTTATCATTTATTAAAATTAGTTACTTAGATGTTCCCACCTTGTATAAGCAGTATTCGCGAGATCTTGCAAAACGTGTTGCACGTCGACGCGCCAGTCTTCATGTACTTCATTTTCGCCGATAAACAGGCGTTAAAAATGCCGCAATTACAGGCGACAGCACACCTTTGTTCATTTTCTAAAGATATAGTTAGAAAAGTTTTCATAAATTTTAAAACGCCAGGGGGATTTCACCAAGGGCCTGAAACCTTCTGATATTAGCGTTATTCACGTTATCTTGTAAAAGTTACGTGCTAGTTATCCGTATCGTGACTGTGTCCCGTTTCGAAATCAGTTAAGTAGTGTATCCCAGTATGAGTTACTTGGAGGTCCTTCTCTGTAATCAAAAGTTTTAAACTGACACACACGAGTGTTAAACACAGTGTTGAACACTTTTAGATGTTTGGTTATAATGTTGTCATGTATCTTAGGAGAGAAAAGTGATGCAGAAGTTCTGTAGCTTCACATATCAGTACAATACTTCATACTTTCTATAAAATACACAGGCTGTAACAAAGTGTTAAAAAGTGTTAAACACTTTTAACTGTGTGTCTGTTGAACGCTTTTCATTTCAACGTAATGGTACGAAGTAACAGTAAGCGGAACGTTTCCTGGAGGTTGCACAAATACTAATAGTCGTTTCTGTGCATCGGTCTGTTTCATGTCCTAGAGCGCAAGTATTTCTTGTATCCGTTTTTAATTGTGTCACGATAAATACGGTTCGGGCAAATAACGCCAGGGACCCGTAACTTAACATAACAAACATCATTTGTTAGTTATAAAATTTAACATAGTTGTAAATTAAATTTTAAGTTAAGTTACTTAACGTAACGGTTAAGAGTTGGTTATTCTCTTAACGTTAAAGATATAACAAATTACTTAACGTTACAAGCAACTTTCGTTTATTTCATTTCTCATGTCGCACAGATGCGAAAAACCACATAACTTAAAAAAAATTACCCAACTACTTTGTGTTAAATCTGTAACGGTTATTCGATTATCAGAAGTGTATGTGTTTATTCTTTATCTGTTAAGTGTCATGGTATGCATTATCAGTTATCAGGGTAAAAAATTAACGGTTAACAAAATGTTATGGGGTGCTGGTTTGTTAAGTTACGAGTCCCTGAATAACGCAGTAGTAATAGTACACATGAAAAACTACAGCTGTGTGTACCATTACTCCGCGGTACTTCACTCACGCACCGGGTGACGCAAATTTGTTCTGTTACGGACTCCTGCACGAGCCACACTGGAGATCCGTATGTTCAAATTATGTCGCTCACTTGTAGATGAGCGAATAAATTTGCTCACTTGTTAGTGAGCGAATAACCATTCGCACACATGTTGGTGAACGAGGAACCATTTGCTCACTTGTAAGTGAGCGAAGAACTGTTCGCTCCCTTCTAGGTGTGCGAAGAACTATTCGCTCACCAACTAAAGAGCTAATAACTATTTGCTTACTTCCATTTACTTAAATAGAGTTAAACTCATTCTCATATAATAAATGAGGAAAATATTTGAATCCATCATATAATTCAACCTGTCCAGGATTTTTTTCAGGGGGAAATAAAACTGCACACAAGGTGCTATTAGAATCAACTCCTAGTTAGTAGAGATTACGTTTATGGAGGTCATAGTTAAGGCAAAACGTTTGTTTGCACATATGTCAGAAATTCCCATATGATCAATATTTTGATAACTAAGAATAATAAAATTAATTTCCGTTTAATATAAAGGGTTAGAGGTATTAAAATACAGCTGAATGTGAAATCAGCTCATACATTTAACTGTATTTGAATACTTCTAGCCTTATAAATTAAAGGAAAATTCATTATAATGTTCTCATTTATCAAAGTATTGATCATATGGGAATTTCTGACATCCACATATACTACAAACAAGCGTTTTGCCTTAGCTATGAGCTCCATGAACATGAGCACTGCTTACAATGAGTTGAGTACCTTGTTCAATGCAGTATTCTATCCACATGAGAAAAACAAAAATTGCCTTAGTTGGCAAATTTGATAGATTCAAACAATTTTCCCATTTATTATATGAGAATGAGTTCAACTCTACTTTTGTAACAGCAAGTGAGCAAATAGTTATTCACTCTTTTATTGGTGAGCGAATAGTTCTCCACACATCTAGAAGTGAGCGAATAATTCTTCGCACACCTAGAAGTGAGCGACTAGTTCTTCGCTTACTTTCAAGTGAGCAAATGGTTCTTCCCTTACCAACAACTGTGTGAATGTTTATTCACTCACCAACAAGTGAGCAAATTTATTCGCTTATCTACAAGTGAGTGACATTCGTTCATTTAGATTTGCAGTGCATGGCTTTCTGTATGATAGCAATTCAATGATAATTGTTTTAATTGAAAAATTGTTGTTTACGCTTCACTTTTGGTTGTCATTTGTTGGGTTATGTTTCTTCTCCCTGGTCGGAGAGTCGGTAGGTTGATGTCAGAAAGGTGATGTCACTCTAGTGAAAATTGGCCACTTATCCGAAGGATGATATCAGTAACAAAACTCTGATGTCAGAAATCAGATGTACACGTTTGTGATATCAATAATCTGACATCTATCATAGAGAAAATACCAAAACCTGTTTAAAGAAAAGTTGTGTTTTCTATCGTTTGAAACATCAAACAAAGAGGTGGAACATGATTTCCCGGTGTTCGGACCGAGGCGGAGCCGAACTTGATATCCGTTTCCACCTAGCTCCAGCCGTTTACGAGATAGCACAAAAAAATTCTCCAAATTCGATGAAATTAAAATGGCCCTACTAAAATTGAGTAAAGGTGCTAGAAACCAAATTTCAGCTCAATATTCTAATAACTATAGATTTTACAGCATGCTGAATTCGACTGGTACGTAGACTGATATCACATCTGGTTACATCAGTTCTGGTGACTACGACGTCAGATGTATGACTTTGTGTAATGGTCTTCTGATCATGATATGAGCAGTATCATTTTGTTGATCAGAAGACTGACAAATGTCAGTATTCTATGCTAGCCTTCAGATGTCAGTGCTGCTAAATAATGTCAGTAACTGATATTAAAATCAGGAGACAGACAAAGGTCAGTAATATATGTCAGCTTTCTGATATCAAAGCCCCTTAACGATATCAGTTACTGATATCAAAGTCACAATACTTATATCACTAAAACTAGCGACATCATTCGTGTGATTCTGAAATCAGCCTTCTGACTCTCTGACCAGGGCTTATTGTTGACAGATGCGACTCATGGTTGTCTTGATGACTATTTTGCGTTGGGGCCAGTCTTACCATGGAACTGTTATCCCTGACTACATGATTAAGTCTGAGGGCTTAGTTCATTTTATAAATCCATCAGACTACTTTGTGTTTATGTCAAAAGAAGGAGAATTTGGAACCCAAAATGAAGTGGTGAACTTTTCACATCTTTTTCGAATGAGAGTTCGGGTTGCTGATGTAAGTCATTCCTTTGCCATAATAAATGCGTGAAAATTACCTGAGTCTTAACATCAAATTATTTTAGGTTTCAACCAATGTGACTATTGATTCCATTGATGAAGTGAATGAACATTGGCCATGGTTCGCACTAAGGTTTAGCGGGGAGAGCACTGAAGGCCTTGGCGGACATTACGAGCCATTTGTAGACTTTAGAGACATTTTTGGCGTACCTATAGGTAAATGTGTAGGTGAGTGTCAGCAATGCAGATGTCACTTACAAAGATATGTTTTTAGCCTATTTATTATGATCCTTTTGTTTGCAGTCGGACTACAGAACACTGAAGACGTAAGTCGCATTAATGAAGGTATCTCACCGAATGCCACATCACTGGTGCGTATATGGATCGTTCTCTTATTTTGTTTTTCTCTTAACGCTTGTGGTGGAGTGAAAACGGTAACTTTAATTTGACTTCAGTTCACTTAAAAATAATAAAAACAAGTTTAATTTTTATTAAGTGTAGGGTTTGTACATAAATAAACGGTGGGGCTGCGGGTAGCGTCAGCGCCCAGCTTTCGACAGGTAGATTGCGGCGCGAGATATTCGACTGCAGCGCGCGACAGTGACAGCGGACCCGTAACTTAACATAACAAACATCATTTGTTAGTTATAAAATTTAACATAGTTGTAAATTAAATTTAAAGTTAAGTTACTTAACGTAACGGTTAAGAATTGGTTATTCTCTTAACGTTAAAGATATAACAAATTACTTAACGTTACAAGCAACTTTCGTTTACTTCATTTCTCATGTCGCACAGATGCGAAAAACCACATATTTTTTTAAAAAAATTACCCAATTACTTTGTGTTAAATCTGTAACGGTTATTCGATTATCAGAAGTGAATGTGTGTATTCTTTATCTGTTAAGTGTCATGGTATGCATTATCAGTTATCGGGTAAAACATTAACGGTTAACAAAATGTTTTAAGGTGCTGGTTTGTTAAGTTACGGGTCCCTGATTCGCCCCCTAGAGCTTTGCTTCCATTTATTCGTTATCGAGATTGAAAATTAGCTCACTCAGTTTATAGCCATTTATTATTTGTCAAGGGATTTTGGTATCAAAGGAATCATCTCCTTAGAATCGAAGTCAAACTGCACTTCGTATTTATTTCTGCAAATATTAAATGGGAGTAGAAGTTGATTGAGAGCACAAGTGTATTTCATTACGCCAAACAGAAATGTTATTAACGTACAATGTTCTAAATAAACCACCAGCGCGGCTGCGTGGGAAAGAGGGGAAAGGTCGTACTAGTTTGAGTGACAAAGAGGGAACTAAAGTTGGTCGCAGGGGGCAACACTGCTCAGCACGCGCAGAACGATGGACGAGACGAGAAGACGGTTCTTTTGCCCTTTAATTATTTTTGTACTTCGAAACTTTCCCTGATAGTATAAGTGAGATGAAACATTATATTAGTACTTTCTTTAAGATAAAAGTATCTTGGATAAATTTATGATGTGCTTATTAAGAGAAAATGGTAACTCCGTGATGGCAATAATACAACTTTGGACGATATGGCAGCTGAGAAAGTATATTTGGATTCAAAGATACGTAAATTTGAAAGGAAACGTTGGACCAAAAACTTGCTTAGGAGTTTACGATAAGATTTCTCAAAAAAATTTTTTTTTGAGACAAGATAACACTAAACTGATATTTCGGTGTTGGTATTGTGATGCAGGTAGTACCCGGATCCGTGTCAACCACCAGCAGTACTCCAGCATACAGCACGGCATTCGACGGTGCATTTGACGTGCCTTTGACTACATCCACTAGTACCTTCTCACCGCATCGCAGTCCTATTCGCTTCGAGGACTGCATTCCGTGGATGTCCCCAATCACAACACCCTGTAAACGAAGATACTCTTACCGGAAGAACAGGCTACTTAACACCTCGTCTGAAGACGATGACTCTGTGGCATCCCCTCCAATAAGCCCTGTGCATCACTTACAAAAGAGATTGTACAGCCAGGTCCTTGCAGGGACAGCATCACTAAGTCTTACTCCACCGCTGCATCAGCGCGCGGGCACCATACTAGACGTAGACCTTGTGGCCATTGATCGGCAAAGCCAACCTGGTCTGGATGTCAGCAGCAGCGGCAGCCAGGCAGATAATAAGAGGACCACAAAGAGGCTGTCAAAAGCAGAAAAGAAGAAACTGGCAAACCAGAGAAAAGCAAAGACAATGCAGTTAAAGAGAGAAAATGAAGCGGCTAAACTCGCGGAGAGAGAGCGAAATGCGGATGCAAAGAGGAGGAAACGAGAGACGGAATCTTTCAGACAGTCCGAAGCAGAAAGAGACGCGGTGGCTAGGCGAAGAGCGCGTCTTGACAAACTACGCCGGCAGCAGGAAGCAGAGCGCGACAGAGAGGCGAAGCGTATTGGAAGGCTGGATGCTGAGCGCCGGCAGCAGGAGGCAGAGCGCGACAGAGAGGCGAAGCGTATTGGAAGGTTGGATGCTGAGCGCCGGCAGCAGGAGACAGATCGCGACAGAGAGGCGAAGCGTATTGCAAGGTTGGATGCTGAGCGCCGGCAGCAGGAGACAGATCGCGACAGAGAGGCGAAGCGTATTGCAAGGTTGGATGCTGAGCGCCGGCAGCAGGAGGCAGATCGCGACAGAGACGCGAAGCGTATTGGAAGGCTGGATGCTGAGCGCCGGCAGCAGGAGACAGATCGCGACAGAGAGGCGAAGCGTATTGCAAGGTTGGATGCTGAGCGCCGGCAGCAGGGGGCAGAGCGCAGCAGAGAGGCCATGCGATTTGCAAGGCTGGATGAAGAGCGCCGGCAGCAGGAGGCAGAGCGCGACAGAGAGGCGAAGCGTATTGCGAGGCTGGATGAAGAGCGCAGGCAGCAGGAGGCAAAGCGCGATAGAGAGGCGAAGCGTATTACACGTGGAAACGTACACAATCGGGAACAGGAGGCTGCCAGAGACTGCACAGCCAGACAGTTAAGAAGACAAGACCCAGCTGCAAGACAGCACGAGCATGTACTCCGGTCCGTTCGTGGAGCAGAACGGAATACGTTTCCAGTTATGGAAGCCGAGTTCCGTAAGAAGTGCAAGGAGGGGCCTACGCACATTTGCTGCTGCTGTGGCCAGCTTTGGTTTAAAGCCTCTATTACAATATGGTCTGAAGAGCAGATTGCTGAGAAAGTGCACGTGGATGGCTGGAGTGACGCGTGCGGCGTGCAGCGGTCTAGTGGTGACCCGTACACGCTTTGCGGGACTTGTAAAAAGTATTTCACGCAGGAGAAACGGATTCCTCCGCTAGCATTGATCAACGGCCTACGCTTCCCTGACGTGCCCCCTGCGCTCCAGGGGTTGCGGCCCTTGGAGGAGAGGCTGGTTAGCCCCCGCATTCCTTTCATGCAAATCCGTGAGCTGGGGGTGTGTCGCCAGTATGGGATACGTGGTAGCTGCGTAAATGTCCCCGTAGACATCAACAGGGCCGTGTCCGCTCTGCCTCGACATCTGGGTAACGTGCAAACTGTGTTCGTTAAGCTGGTCCGGCGGATGAGAGACACCCATGCATACGCATCGGACCACGTCCGCCTACCTATTGTCTTTGAGGCTGGACGGTATCTCATCAACACGCCGCTCTTCATCCAGTACGGCGTCACGCTGGATGAAAACTGGCTAGAGCAGGTACAAATCGAACTAGACCAGCTGCAGCAGGACCTTGACCGGGAAGACGACGGAGGAAATCCGGATGACCCTGGAGAACACGAAGATGACGCGGGGTGGGAAGACGTCAACGAAGAGGACGAAATGTTGGCGGACCAGGAAACACTGCTCGATGACGTTGACATCATTTCCCCGGATACCGGTATTAGTATAGCTCCGGGTGAAAACAGGATGCCAACATCACTTCTTTTCGACAAGCACGTGGAGGAGCTGTCATTTCCAACCATATATTGTGGGCTGGCGAGGAATGTAGCCAGCAGTGTCAGTGTCACGCAGATCGCCAAGGCAGAGGCCAGAATGTTCGACAGGCGGTGCGCGGCTAATATTCCCAAGCTGTTCCTGTCCTTCTGTCGCCTGCGCCGCCAGAAGATAGCTGCACAGGTCACCCTGGCTCTTCGCAAGAAAAGGTACCGCACTCACGTGACTGTCCGCGACATGCTGAACGCAGAGACTGTTGAACAGCTTATCCAGCATAACGATGGCTACAAGATTCTGCAGGTAGACCGCTCCAGTCCCGCCTACTGGGAACGCAGGAAGAAAACTGTATTTGCAATGTTTCGCCAGTTTGGTCTGCCAACGCTTTTCATCACTTTCTCGTGCGCTGAGACTCGTCTTGTGGAGCTTTTGATGATCCTTAGCAAGGTGGCCACAGGCGTAAATATCACGGAGGACGAAGCGAGAGCTATTGCCTGGCAGGATAAAGTGCGGCTTGTGCAAGCCGATCCTATCACCGTGACGCGATATTTGCACCGCAGATTCAAGGAGATGTGGAAGGTCTTGGGTTCCAGAGGGGGTCCATTTAAGGACTACAAGATGTGGCACCATTTCTTTCGCGTGGAAATGCAGCACCGCGGATCAATGCACTTTCACTGTATCCTCTGGCTTGAAGGTGCCCCACTGTTTAATCCGGCGAATCCAGAGAGTGAAGAGGAGTGCGCTGGATTCATCGACGAATCGATCACGTGCATGCTAGACCAGGATATGGGTGAGCTGCTTAACGTCCAGTTCCACCGGCACAGCAGGACCTGCCGGAGGCAAGTGGGGGGCAGGCGCGTTTGCAGGTTCGGCGTGCCCTTCTCGCCCATGCGACGCACTCGCATCCTGCTGCCTTTCGAAGAGTCTGTCCCGGACGACGTCAGGAAGCAGTTGTCAGCAGAGTACCATTCTCTTCAGCAGCGCATTCTGGCGTTGCACAAGGAGACCCCAGATATCTCATTTGACGAGTTTCTCGAAGCTATTGGAATGGAAGAAGAACACTACATAGCAGTAGTCCGTTCCCAGGTTCGGCAGCCAAAAGTCTTCCTTCGACGGGACCTGAAAGACATCAAGCTGAACAGCTACAATAAGCTGGCTCTGCCGTTGAATGAGGGCAACATGGACATACAGTTCATGCCTGACCCTTACGGCGCTGCAGTTTACATGGTAAATTATACCGGGTAAATCAGACCGAGGCATCTCCAAGCTCATCAAGGAGACGGCTGACAAGGTGCGGGCAGGACATACACCACTGAAGGAGCAGCTCCGTGCAATCAGCAATGTTTTTATCAACAAGTCGGAAGTGTCTGCCCAGGAAGCCTCCCTGCACATCTTGGGCTTGAGCATGGCGGAGGCATCGGTGGCAGACATATATATCAATACATCACCACCAGAAGAGCGGGTCCGCCTTCAAAAAGCTGCTGCAGAACTGCGACGTATATTCGAGGAAGATCCAGGCAGTACGGACATCTTTGCCGCTGGTCTCTTGGAGCACTATGTGCAACGCCCTGACGACTTAGAGCAGTGCTGCCTGGCTGAGTTCGCGGCGATGTTTACATTTCACTCTAAACCACGGTCTAAGAGAGCCAACGCTGCAGCTGCGCAGGATGTGTGTGTTGAGGAGGAGAACGAAGACGATGTTGAGGTCAACGAGGAAGATGAGACACGTCCTCCTCCACCGATAGCTGAGTGTCTGGTTAGTATTCGATAGGGAAGGTAGTACGTGCAATTTCATTACATCATTAACGCAAATGCAAATGTGTGAATGGCGCACATGTGCAAAACCACATACGTATTGACGAGTTTATTTATTTGCTAGCAGATACATTTCATAAGTACGAAAATTTGAGTCATCGACACACCTGAATTGCCATGTTCTATCTAAAAATTGCTGTCTTACCCATGACGAGTCGTTAATCTATCGGTTGCACAGTAAAACGTCTAACACTATTGCTCAGTGAATGATGCGATTTTTCCGCACATATCATGCATATTCTGATCTGAACCTTTCGGGAGAAAGAATATAGTCTTTTAAATGGACAAAGTTTTAATTTGTCTCCTAATATGCCAGCCCTTCGTTTCGCAAACAGATGAATGCCTCTGGCTGGGCAGTGACTCAAAACAAAACATTATGTGAGCACAGAATTATTTCCAATTGCGCGTGCGTAAGCTTTCTTGTGTGCACTTTCATATGTTTTAAATAAGATAAAACTTGTGCATACTCCGTATGCGTATGCGAGCACATTTTTATTTGTCAATTTAGCTTAATGCGCTCACGATAATTCTGCAACGAAATTAAAGTTTTATCACTGTAAGCAGAACATTTTTTATAGTTCAATACACCAATAACGAATCATTTTCTACAGTTACTTGAACGGATAATATGCGTCTCGTATTTTGCAGTACTTCAGTATAGTAATAATATTTAGAAGTAACAATGGAACGCTTTTTTGTATTTTAATTTTTCTGATAATTTTGTTTGCTTTGTTTTCATTTTTTTAAAGGTCGTTGTTGCTCAAAAGGACCTCCAGCTAAAAGACAAAAGTGGCTACGTAAGCAGGCGAGCCCCTGACAAGGAGGGTAGGGACAATCCGAAGGTAATCCGCTACCGAAACTACAGTCCTGCCACGGATCCGGACAACTTCATGAGGGAACAGCTCATGCTTTTCTCGCACTGGAGGGATGAGAACACACTTGTGAGCAACACGCGTGGCCTGTACGAAGCAAACTTGGACGTGGTAAAAGCCAACAGGGCCAAGTATGTCAAATTGGACATCAACATGGAGGAGGTCCTTGAGGAAGTTATGCGGCGAGAGGAGCGTGACGAGGAAGGCGACAACGAGTTGGATAATGCCGTCCCAGAAGACTTCAGGGTGTTCGAAGCCGACAATGATCACAACGCTGATATCGGGCTGGACGTAGCCCCCGACATCCTGAACGTCAATGCTCCTTTATCGGAGCGATTTCTGCTACCCCACCATATTCCGGAGAACGACTATCTGGCACTGGTAGCTTGCCTCAATGAGCGCCAGCGGCGCTACCACCTGAATATCGTGCACATCCTCAAAACGCGACCAGATGAGCAGGTGTTGCATTTCGTAACGGGTGGGGCAGGCGTGGGTAAGAGCGCTCTTATCAAAGCCATTACGCAGTCAGCCATTCGGATCTTCGTCAAGATGTTCCAAGAAAACCCCAACCATCTCACCGTGGCGATCATGGCTCCTACGGGGAAGGTTGCGTTTGGTGTTGGTGGGGTAACTATCGCATCGGCTCTGAAGATCTTCACGGAGAACCCGACCATGACGTTAGGCCCTGATGAGCTGAACACTCTGCGTACGCAGCTGGCTCACGTCCGCCTCATTATCATTGACGAGGTGTCGATGGTTGGCCGAGAGATGTGCGCCCAGATCGACAAACGGCTGAAGCAGATCTTCAACTCACCGGAGCCCTTTGGAGGTAATTAATTTTCATATCTTACATGGGCTTACACGTTTTGCTGGAAAAATCAAAGTGTACCACTCACACTGGAAACATGTCTCGTAAAAGTTGATCTAGCATATTTCTTTCGGACCAGAGATTTGATTTAAATAGGGATAATTATTGGTCAAATTGTTGGAATCATACAGCAATATGCGCTAACTTAAAAATATCTTTGTAAATTAAAACAAAATAGAATCTCTTACTGACAATTCAGTTGTAAATTTACGACAGTTTATTCCCGATTATCTTTAAACTCGAAGTTGATACGTAGTTCTTGTAATTTTTAAGTTCGTTATTGTAATTTTAAAAGATAGGAGTTGAATTTTTTTTTAATACAACAGAGGTTTTAGAGCCCTATTATCGTAGGCTGCGATAAGGGAGAGCGCAAACGTAAGCTTGAAAACGAAGAGACTTAAACTCATCTTGGCACATGTTTTGTACGAAGCCATCTTCAAAAATCGTCACTTTATCAGCACAGCCCAATTGCAATGTTGACAACGCGAGAAAACACGTTCAACACTCGCACAAGCAAAATGTGTGCCAAGTTTTCTAGGTCGCAACGATTACGCTCACGTTCAGCCGTATGCTTTTCCATCTCAAAGCTAAAGTAATTCCGGCATGGGAAGCTTGTAAACGGTTTCAATGATCTCGTGGTACCGAGTGGGAGAGCAGTCACTTGAGCGTATTTACACTCCATATTCGCCATACTGGCCTGTGCGTGGGCTAACACATTTCTGTTTGAAGCGTGTTTTCTGAACGAGCTGATACTGCGGATTAAACCATCATCTCCATTAATCTTGCCCTTGATGTGAACATGTGTGTTTTTTGCTTTTCAGGCATATCCCTGATCGCCTTTGGTGATCTCAATCAGCTACGCCCAGTTAAGGACGCCTGGATCTTCGAACCACCCGAAGACGATCTCGGGGTGCTCGCGGGGCCTACTCTTTGGAACAATTTTAAGTTCTTCAGGCTCACTCAAATTATGCGGCAGCAAGATGACAGTCTCTTTGCGGAGGCACTAAACCGCATTGCAAGCGGGGAGACAACAGAGCAGGACGACATAATGTTTAGTTCCCGAGAAATCAGTACCCTCGCAGAGCAGGGAATCCATCCACCTAGTGACGCATTCACTCTCGCCGAGACCAACGTCCAGGTAAGCCGTTTCAACGAAGAGTTCCTGCGCACCCTGGACACGGAAACGTGCTACATTCCGAGCATGGACACTTGCTTGGGAGAGGGCTCGGCGCGTGAAAGGCAGCGTGAGCTGGACAAGGTCCAAGAATGGCCTTTGACCAAAACGCAGGGACTGCCCCGAGAGCTACAGGGAACGGTCTCCGCCCCCTATATGGTCACCGTCAACCTGTCGACGAGAGACGGCCTAACCAACGGGTCATGCGGCACTCTGCGCCATATTCAGTGGGGCCGTACAGGTGACGGTCAGCGCACACCTATCCGGCTGTATCTAGAGTTCACTGACGAGACGGTTGGCAGGCAAGCACGGGCTGACAACCGTGCCATAATGGCCAGCGACGGTGTGAATGCCTCCCTTACGCCCATCGAACGCGTTTCGAAGACCATCATCCCGAGGAAGGGGTCTCTGCTTAAGATCGTACGGAAACAGTTTCCGCTGGTGGTTTGCAAGGCCATGACGATCCACAAATGCCAGGGGAGTACTATGCCAGCTGTAATTGTTGTTATACGGGAAGAGCGCCGCATGGATCGCCGTTCTTTCTACGTTGGAGCGAGCCGTCCACCATCACTCACTGGTCTCCACATTCTAGGGAAGTACAGGCGGCCTTCACCACCTCTCCCGAACGACCCCGTCATATTGGAGCTACAGCGACTAGAACTTCCTGAGAACGCTGTACAATTCAGCATCAACTTCCCTGAACTGAATGCTGACGGTGAGGGCGCGGTGGCACTATTCCACAACATCGTGTCCCTGCACAAGCACCACAACCACGTTGTGCAGGACCTAAGCTACACCGGCTCAGACATAGTGATGCTCTGTGAGACAAGGACCATGTCCCAGGACGACGTCTCCATCCCGGGCTTTCAGCTGTTGCACCGCAGGGACTGCATCAAGGCGACACGGCACCCGTACGGAACTTCACTGTACGTGAAGCACCGCCTCGCTGGGCAAGTATCTGTCATCTTCGCAAAGCCGAGTTTGAATGAGTGGCGTGGTGGTCATCTACAGTCTTTCGTCGACGTTGTAGGACTTGTGGTGTCTGGGTGGACGAAGAGTGGCATTGTATTTTTACACAGATCACCCCAATGTAGCATGTCACTCTTCACGCAGCATCTAA
The DNA here is from genome assembly GCA_029379305.1 of Frankliniella fusca. NCBI lineage: Eukaryota > Metazoa > Arthropoda > Insecta > Thysanoptera > Thripidae > Frankliniella > Frankliniella fusca. The sequence continues at coordinate 99,301 of JAHWGI010000259.1, forward strand.
CAGATTGTCTCCAGTGCCTTCAGCAGCATGAGGTGAAATCTATCACTGTTGTTGGGGACTTCAACATCAACTTCAAAGAAATTGAAGCAGCACAAACATTGCTGGCTTTTATGAGAAACTTTGGCCTCAATATTAATGTCAACGAAAGTGATGTTTCTACGGACAGCTCTACGCTTATTGATCTTTGTTTTAGTAACGTGCCTGGAGATCAGGCCCACATAACTGAATCTGTGATTAGTGACCACAAGCCTGTGTGGTTTAAGCTCAATGACCTGTAGATATCAGTTTAGCGCCCTCTCATTACTTGGACTTTTTTAGGGTTTTTATTTTTGCAACGATCACGCACTTGCGTCCATTTGCATTGCGAAAAAGTGAAAATAAGTTTTAAAAAAGTTATTGAAATAGTTAACTTATGAAACATAAGTGACATATGAACTGTACATAACCTCTTTCAATTCCTTTAACATGATGTCTGTAACTGTATATATTTTTAAGTCTGAAAGTTCGGTAAATATTCATGTATCGCAATTTTTTGAAGGAAAAAAACAACAACACACAGTTGAGTGGAACTTGTGCATACAAATAATGGCATTGTTTTCAGTTAATGATTCATGTTTTACTTTTTTTCTTTATTGTTTTCACTATTACAATATATGGCTTCACATGTTTATTTGCTTTTTGCTCCTTGTACCTTGTATAATATGTTTTAAATGATATATGTAATCTGTATGATAATTTTCTCTAATTTTCGTTATAATTTTTGTTTTTGTTTTTGTTTTTTGGTGTGTGTTTCGTCATTTTAGTATTCGGTTCTTATTCTTGTTCCAAGTGTGTTTCTGCAATGTTACATAATTTGTTATTTATCTTTAGCGTGTTTTTTCTTAGTATGTGTCATAATGACATTAGTCTTCAGTCGGTATAATGTTTACAATTTATTTTTCAAACCTTGCTCCTGGTATGCTAATTCTTAGTTCATCAATTTTGTCAGTAACATTTTAAGTTGAATTTAAAACGTCCTTTTCTTTTAAACTGTTTTTTTTTAAATATATATATATTTGATACGTCACCAGTTTCTTTAACCTTTTTGTGATAAGTTTTATGCTTTGTAGCATATCCAGCTATTGTTCAAGTTTTGACATGTGAACTGTACATAGTGAAGTTTTTGAAGTATGGGTAATTGTATTTGTATTGGAAATGTTTGTCTTACCTATGACACGTGTTGTAACGGTAAATTTGCAATATAACGAACAACCAGAGTACTTCATTTAAACAAGAGAGCAGTTTAATAATGTTCCTAAATCTTGTCAGAAAAATGTCGAAGTATGTGGTATAGTCCTTATTGACCCGGTAAAATTCATGTTTTATTTCTAAACACTTAGCAACAACGAATTGCGCTTGTCAAACCGGTTTTCAGCGATATAGGGATCGAAGGGGGTCGGAATTGTCGAAAAATGGCAAAATACGTGAGTA
>JAHWGI010000260.1:0-119561 GCA_029379305.1 Frankliniella fusca
CACGTCAGGACGTGTAACCCAACCTAAGTTGCGGGCGCCTCCAGGTTGCGGCCCCCCCTCCCCCCGGGTGCGAGTGCCGGACACGTCAGGACGTGTAACCCAACCTAAGTTGCGGTGGCCTCCAGGTTGCGGCCCCCCTCCCCCCGGGTGCGAGTAGGTTGCGGCTCCCCCTCCGCCATGTTAGGGTACCTAGCGGGTACGTCAGGATGGCCGAGTGGTCTAAGGCAGCAGACTTAAGATCAGCGATTCGCGGGTTCGAATCCCGCTCCTGACATTTTACAGCATTTCCATGCGCGCCCAGGAGGCATGCTGTTACGCTCGTTAGAATTTTTTTAACGGAAAATCCTATCCCCAGGAGGCCTATACAAAACCGTATTTTTTTTTAATTTTTTTAATTTTTTTATTTTTTTTATTTTTTTATTTTTTTTTATTTTTTTATTGAATTTTTTTATTTAGATCTGTACAAATGGAGTAGCCATCATAAACGCATGCCACAATCCAATACGACGTGCATTCAGCGCAGAACAGGTGCACTTGGGAAAAACATGGTGTTCAAGACCATGATATGGCACAAACAACTGGGGTAGAGTTGCGAGTTTAGGACAACCAAGTGCTTCAATATTAATGATACCAGAGTCTCTCTTTAGAATGGTTGTCAACAGTTGTTTTTTCTGTTCTCCTTTCACAAAGATGAATGCATAACACTGTGTCAGTTCATGCAATATTCTGTGACATAATTCATATGGGATGGACCCGCTATGCCACGGTAAACCATGAATGTTACGTGTCACAAATCTGTTTTGCCTCTGATACCGCTCAGGAATACGCGATTCCTCATAGGGTGGGAGGAACGTTGCAGTCTGACAGACATCCCACTGTGTGTGATACACACTAAATTCTTTGACGATGAACTGGCCCTCAGCATTTCTGAGCATTTGAACATCGCAATAGACGTGCGCCATAATGGAGGTCGTGATGTACGATTCAGAATCGGGGGTACACCTAATGGTTTTAGGGTTGTATACTAGCTGCTCCACGCCCCCGCCGGCCCTGCCGGCGCACCCCCCAGACGGGCCAAAAGCGCGCCGGGGCAAGGGGTTGAAAAAAAATGGTTGAAAAAATGGATAAATACATAAAAATGCGCGAGCCTTACGCGCCATCAGGCCGTTGGACGGCGGTGGGACGGTCGCGCCGCCCGCCTGGCGCTAACGCGCCAGACTGGGCGTCGACTCCCGTCCACACCGCCGTCACGGCCTACTGGCGCTCAAGGCTTGCACCATTTTTATGTATTTATTCATTTTTTCAACATTTTTTTTAACCCCTTGCCCTCGGCACGCAGGCCCGTCTTGCGGGGGAAGCGCCGGCCGGGCACGGCGGTGGCGGGAGCAGCTAGGCCTGCGGCGCTTACGGGCTCGCTGCGCTCGCCAAAGTTTCTTTTTACCCCCTTGATTAGCTAAAGGTGGTAGAGGGTGAAAATTGTTAAAGTTGTATTTAATACTGGCCTTTTTTAGTAGTAGAGGGGTAAACTTTCAGCGAAAATGGTAGAAAGCACGGATTTGGGCTTGAAACACGATTCTGGAGACATGCGGGACGGTTTAGGTCGAAAAAGTCGTGTTTTGTTTGAGTTTGACCGATGTTGATGGAGAAATATGAAACTGACGCCACAACAGAGGTTGGAACGGAAATGGTCACGAAAAGACGATTCTGGGGAGGTGCGGGTCGGATGAAGTCAAAAAAGTCGATAAAAGTTGATTTTTTTTCCTCTATAACAGTGTTTACTGAAAATGAGGCCAAATTGGTCGAAAATACTGAAATGGAGACGAAACGACGATTCTGGGGAGGTACGGGTCGGCTGAACTCGAAAAAGTTGAAAAAGTTGATATTTATCACTATTTGACAGCGGAAACTGAAAATAAGGCCAAAATAGTCAATGGTTCTGAAATGGAGACGAAACGACGATTCTGGGAAGGTACGGGTCGGCTGAACACGAAAAAGGTAAAAAAAGTTTATATTTTTCACTTTTTGACAGTGTACGATCTGTTTTTCACGGAAAATGCTTTGCACCACTGAATTGGGCTCGTCGAGACGCTTCTAATGATGTGCGGGTCGACGGGGTGGTCGAAATTTGAAAATTGAGTCATTTTATCCATTTTTTGACAGTGTACCTTTGGATTTTTCGAAAAACGCTTTGCACCATTGAATCGGGCTCGTCGAGACGCTTCTAATGATGTGCGGGTCGACGGGGTGGTCGAAATTTGAAAATTGAGTCGTTTTTATCCATTTTTTGACAGTGTACCTTTGGATTTTTCGAAAAACGCTTTGGCACCATTGAATCGGGCTCGTCGAGACGCTTCTAATGATGTGCGGGTCGACGGGGTGGTCGAAATTTGAAAATTGAGTCGTTTTTTCCATTTTTTGACAGTGTACATGTTGATTTTTCGAAAAACGCTTGGCACCATTGAATCGGGCTCGTCGAGACGCTTCTAATGATGTGCGGGTCGACGGGGTGGTCGAAATTTGAAAATTGAGTCGTTTTTATCCATTTTTTGACAGTGTACCTTTGGATTTTTCGAAAAACGCTTTGGCACCATTGAATCGGGCTCGTCGAGACGCTTCTAATGATGTGCGGGTCGACGGGGTGGTCGAAATTTGAAAATTGAGTCGTTTTTTCCATTTTTTGACAGTGTACCTTTGATTTTTCGAAAAACGCTTGCACCATTGAATCGGGCTCGTCGAGACGCTTCTAATGATGTGCGGGTCGACGGGGTGGTCGAAATTTGAAAATTGAGTCATTTTTTTCCATTTTTTGACAGTGTACCATATGATTTTTCGAAAAAACGCTTGGCACCACTGAATCGGGCTCGTTGAGACGGTTTCAACGATGTGCGTAACGTCCCGATCGGGTGAAATTGAGAAATTCATGATTTTGGACACATTTTTTTACAGTGTACCCTTTGTCGTTACTCGTACCAGCGCCCCGACCGACGGTAATGGTCATCTGCAACGTTTTTCTCGCCCCCTGGCGGTTTCGGGGAGGTGCCGCATGCCTATATTGGAAAAATGTTGAATTTTGACCCAATTTGGCCCCTTTGAACGCATTTGGTGCGGCCCCTGAGGAAATTTCGGAAAAACCGCGATATCAGGTCGACGCGTCTCGATGAGATCTACAACTTTGGTTTAATACTTTTTGCGGCGCAAAATCTGGTTTTCGAGCAAATGGGGAAAAACCGTGTTTTTGATGAATTTTTGATGAATTTGATGCTGATAGTGAATTTTGATTGAAAAATGGCTAGTTTTCCCGTGAATTTGAGAAAAAGCCGGATCGAATGGTGGGGTCGATCGACTCGATACGATAAGGCATCTCGGAGATTTACTAAGTGTCCTGGAAACGTCTTGCAAAGTGATCTTAGTAGGGGTAGATAGATTAGCCGCGAGAGCTAGTGTCTCCGCGCACAACACCTCTGTGCGGTGGACGAGGGAATGACGCAACTCCTTTTTCGACCAAACATTCTTTTAAAAAGCTGACGCACTACTTCATCATTTTTAACAGGGTCGGACTTGAAAAGCTTACGAATAAACGAGTGAAGCGAATAACCATGTGCTCTATGAACTAAATAGAGTACGCAGTATTCCCCGCATACACTCGAGTCGACTGCTTGTAAACACGTATGGTTATACGTCCATTTCTTACAGTGTCTCTGTAGAAATTTTTTGTGATGTGAGACAAGTGGCGGCATACCGTACGAGTCCCAATATTCACCCACACCGTGTTTATCGATGTAAAAAGCAACCCAATGAGATCCCGGTTTTGTTATAGGGTCCGTATTGCAAATGAGAAGAGCGGGACATTTTTCGAGTTTTCGGGGTAGGGTATTGGCTGCATATACTCCCTCAAACAGAGGAGCGACGTGCTTATCCCTCCTCATCAATGTGTCGAGCGTTAGTCCATCCATCTTCAAATACTAAAGTCCACAATGACGTTCCTATTTTTGTCAATTTCAATAAGATTTTGAAACTCTGCGTAAATGATACAATTTATGGGTTGGGCAAGAGGAGCAGCGAATCGAAGATCCAGTCTTAATGTACCTTGTCTCTGCAGATTCCAGTGAGGCTGGTTAGCAGACCAATCAGGAGAGAGGTCGAACGCAAACAGAGTACTGCCTTTAGGGTAAGCACTCCAACTTATATTGTTTCCCTCGTCTTTCCAATGGATACCTGTTCCACTAAAAAGTGTGTTGTAGCACTCCATGTACAGATCATTTGAAAAGTCTGGCGTGAGAGGCTGTGCTGGTACAGGGTCTCCATCGACATGCATCTGAATATAGTTCAGATTAAAGTGCTGAAAATTAAAGGGGTTACGGGTGTAGTCCCCATTAAAAGCACGATTGTCGACAAAACCGATTATAACTCTTTGAGGTAAACTATTCAGAAACAGGTTATCAATCGTTTTATCTCGTAGGCCCTGTGTGATTGTGACCGTTTTAATGTCAATTCTATTGACAGGATACTTTGCAGGAGATTTTTCTAACGCTTGAGCATGGGCGAGCAAAACGGAGGGTGAAATTGTGACTCTGCGTACAAAGAGTTTTACGTCTAACAGTTTAATCTTTTCGGAAGCTTTCGTACTCATAAGGGCGAAAGAATCTCGGTTGCGGGTCAGTTTGATTCTCAACGAACAGTTATTGAGCAAGAGTTTATCTACATTACACAAATCTAAGTGGAGAGGCCCCATCATCTCAAAAACACGGCTCTGGCGAGTGCGTGAGCGACGCGCAGCGAGCCCAAGGTTTTCTTCCCCATTCAACGAGTCCAAATGTCCCGGGCTGTCTTCATACCACATACGCTGCTGTAGGTGAGTGTCTTTGGCAGCTTTGTCATAATTTAGTTTGGTTTCAATGAACGCGCGATAGGGGTAAGTCAAAGTTGACTGTGAAATGACCGTCCCATTGATGCTCACGTCCACCTGAGACCATTGAGCGTGAAACCCATAATTGACCAATGTTGCGTCGCTGTTATCAGCAGCGGTAATATCTGAGCCGTCGGCGTTCACAATTTTTTGTTTGGTGTACAGCATCATGTGAGGCAGGTCAAGATAGGAATATCCCACCCCGGGGACTTCCAGTTCTATCGTATTTGAGGAATCAAAATTAGCTAGAGGATTGAAAACTTGCACAGTGCTTTTTTCTTGAGCCAACTGTGTGAGATAAGTAATCCAAAGGTCCAGCTCTGTAGGCAGAGCTTCGGACGATGAACTGTGCATGAGAGCCATTAGGAAAGGCAGTCGTGTATCCCTTGACGCTTACGGACAGAATGAGGCTGTCGCGATACGCGTCGTCTTTTTATAGCACCGGATCCCTTCATTTTACTTTCCAGCTTTCGTTTTAGGTTTTCTACGGCTTCACCGCCATGTCTCTTAGCACTCGCCCGGATATTGTCTCCACTCGCCACATCAGCAAGGACGTGGGCACCGGCCCGGGCAGCCTCCTTCCCTACCGCGACAGCGCCGCTTTTGAGAAGGGGTAGAACCGACCGGAAGAGCCCACCTAACCACGAGCCGACGCCATAACCCTTTTGGTACGTGGTACCGGAATAGTACTGACCACCCCCGGCCTGCCGGAGGTAGTACTGCGTCACGTGGTCTTGATACTTCATGACAGCCGCCGAAAGTGAACCAGCAAGGTCGACGTTCCGAATTCAAATGGTACATATCGCCCCGCGTGGTCCCTTATATCTATTTGGACCGTGTCGAACGATTTGGTTTTCAGATCAAAGTAAATGGGGGGATCGAAGTGCACGACGGTCATGCTGCCGAACTGTGCCTTTGTGTCGACGGAGACGGTGCGGAGCAGCGGGGCGCGTGAATGACCAACGATTTGTTCCTCTAGCACATCCATGTAAATAAACATTTGTGAGGGAATTCCCAAACTTATATCCACAGGCTTTACACCCAAAATTTCCTCATTGGCAGGGTACGGACCAGCGTGGGCGAGACCGAGCTGGAGGGCAAGGCGGGGGGAGAAATGAACTTTCGTGTTGTCATGTGCAGTAAGTGGCATGAACTTACAACGCTGGTCGGGGAGGAGTGAGAAATACTGTATCTCATTACTTTCTTTCATGACTTTCAAAGCGTCCTCTATGCCTATGACAAAGGCGTTTGTTGTACTAAATGAACCAGGGCGTACGGAAACGGTATCAACAAATGTATCCGACATTATTGTTATTTCGTTATCACCCTGCACTACGGGTTCTATAGTGTTGGGGTAGTGCATCTCGATCAGTGCTACCTGCCAACGACCGTAAAGTTCCATGCGCTGAGCCAATTCTGTCTTAAAGTGGGACGTCGTGTTGTCTGGATACACTTCAGGACTAGCATTACTAGGCAGGAAGACGTAAAAATCCATGGTTTATACGATGTCTTTCTCGAAGATCCAAGAGCGACTCTTTACAGGATAACCTCTCCAGTGGACGAGATGTTGTCGTTTGCCCTTTGTTCCTTTAGACCGCACTATATATGCGATTTTGAAGGCCTCGGGCTTGGTGACCTTCTGCAGCTCTGGCTCGTAAAACGTGCCCTCAATCGGATCCTTATCCAAGTCCCGAATCCGGTACACCGGCACCGTATGTGGAATGACCTGAACGATCTCAAAAATCTCCTCGCTCCAGTTCCAGGTGTAACCTTTTTCGAAGGTCTGTTTTTCTCTACTGATTCTGACATAATCGCCCACTTGAAACTTTGCTTTCTTACTTGTGTGTTTCATATTGTGGTACAGGTTATTATATACCTCCAGGACTCTATCGGGTGTCACATCTACAGGACGCATTTTAATGGAGCGGTGATATGTACGGTTATAGGCATCCACAATATCATCAAGCAGTCCATCTACATATCTGTATTTTTCAGTGTAGGTGAATCTCTTAAATAATTTTGATTTAATGGTGCGCTGCCATCTCTCTACCACTGAACATTTGATGTCGGGATTGTGTGTGTGAACGTAGGTGATGCTATTGTCTTTAAGAAATTTCTGAAATGTTTTGTTCATGTATTCTTTTCCCTTGTCAGAAAACAGACGAGTCGGCCTGCGATCCGTTTTTTCAAATATCGCTTCAAAACCCTTCACAATAGAAGTCCCGCTCTTATCTTTCATAGGGACAGCCCATCCATATTTTGAGAAAACATCTATGACGCACAAAATAAATGAATACCCATCATTATCTTTTTTCAGAGACTGAAAATCGGTCAAATCCGTCTGCCAGCTCTCATCGATATTATCCGCATAAGTCACATTACGAGGAAATCGACGGCGTGCCGGTTTGTGAAGTGTGAAAGCATCCTCACCCTGTAGGTAACGGTGTGTCTTTTCTTTCGATACTCCCGTAGCGTTCCAAAGTTTCCATGCTGTACCGTATGCAGCTGGGTGTGCAGGATCATGGAAAACGTCCCCAAGATTTCCAGGCATGTTTTTTTGTTACACGCGTAGTCAGTCGCTTGGGTGTTTTAGAGACGCGACGTTTAGTGATCGGCACCACAGCGCCACCACCACCCTGGTTCCGTGCAAGAATAATGGCGTTTCTTCGTTTCTCGTTGGGAATGAGTTCTAATGGAATATTAGTCAGGGACAAAGCCTTCACAAAATTTTCTTTACCTATAGGCTCAAAATTTTTACGTGACCGTGTGAGATCAGAAATCAAATCAATGATGTTGGAGTGGGGCACAGGCTGGTTGTTGAGGGACACGACACCCGAGGAATCCCAAGTCACCTTTGAGTCAGCACGAGACAGATAATCGTAAAGTCGTAATGCAGCGGCTTTATACGTTTTAGGAAGGGCTTCAGCCAGTTGTTCCCGTATTGACGTCGTCTCGTTTTCCTCACCATTCACGCTCGAGATCGAAATCTCAACCGGTTTGGTCTGCTCACCCTTGAAGTGAAGGTAACGCTGAAGGGCCTCGTTATACAGTTTCCATTTCAGAGAATCGTCAGCATATTTTTTACGCATAATGTTTTCCATCTCACTGTCCAGAGTATTGAGTTGTGTTACTGTTGTGGACGGTGTTGGGTCATTTAGTCTAGCCACACTTTCGTGTGGAACGAGAATCATCTTTTTAACATGATTCATTTTAGAAGACTAGGAAGAATCGACGCTGCTATGCTTAGGAGAAGAGGGAGGAACGCACCTCCCTTTCTGCAGAACAACGGCTTTCTTTGCCTTTAACCCCTGGCCCCTTTGAGCGAGAGATCTAATTTGATCGCGGTATCGTTTCAGTTTTTTTCTTTGACTCTCCGAGAGTGGAATATTTCCGCTCAACAGGTTGTCGCAAATTTCGCAAATCGAGTAAATGAGAGCTCTGTCAGACTCCTTGATAATAGCTTTGCGCAGGTTCGGCTTAGCTGTCTGAAGGACTTGGAGGATGGCCTTGTGATTCTTTACCACTGGAGCCATCGTCAACGAATGATTCAGAGTGCTGCACTCATCTCTCTTTTATACTTTCCCTTGGGGATGTACACCACTGTGGCCTCCTCGGGAAAAATGAGAGTACGCAGACGAAGGTGATCAAGCTGTTTCGGTTTGAAATCAAAAAGAATATACGTGTGCCCGTCCCTCGTGGCATCCTCGTAAGACTCTAACAGGGCCCGCCAGTGAGTAGGGTCTACCTGAAGACAAAAGGTGCGTATTTGGGCCAAGTCTCTACTCGTTTTAAAGAGAACTATGTAATGGGCGTTCAAACTTATTTGTCTGAGTCCCTCAGGGTAAAGACACTGACTGAGGAAAAATATGCTCAGATTTCTATGGTGAGAACCCTTGATGAAAAATTTAAGAATTTCTTTATGATGCGCCTTTATTTCATCCATAAAATCGTCAATAACGACAAGTTTAGGACCCTGACCAGAGGGGTGATCCTCGAGCATAGGTAACTCCTGTCTAAAGTCGACGGAATTTTTCAAGTCCTCATACAGAGGTTGCCATTCTGAGTAATAAAAGATGATGGTTTCAAAAGACGTGTTGAACATGTCGCATCTCTGCTCAATCAATCGTTTCATAAAGAATGTCTTCCCCGCTCCCGTTCCTCCTACCACGAGGGCAGTACATGGGTGCTGGAATCGAAGATCCATCTTGATGATCATGTGTGTTTGCGTGTGTCTCTTATATAGGGCCAGCCTGCTTCTCCCTAAGCGCCATGGGGCCTGCCTGCTCCTCCCCCGCGCACTGCCTAATTTTTAGACGTCCATAAGAAGATCCAGGGCCTCGAGTATCTCCTGATCCTCCTCGTCCTCCATTTCCCAGGCGTTGTAGCCGTGGGGTACCGTGCGTTCAGCGTCTACTCGACGTCGCTTACTGTTCACCGCTTGCCACTTCTTTGTCCCCGACCTAGTGACGATCTGCCAGGTGGGCAGTCGGGCAATCATGCGGGGTATGGGAACAGTGGTCTTCTTCTGTTCTCCCATCACCATGGCCTTCAGCTGTTCAAAAGTGACCAACTGGTCACACGAGGCGTTGATGCTGATGCCTCTGACTTTGATGCAGACCTTGATCTGTTTTACATCACCACCCACTGCGACCTTGAAGGCGTAGTTCTTTGGCCCCCCAGCCACGAACTCTGTAATGAAAGATCCGGGACCGTAGTCCTCCTCGATCTGGTCGGTCAAATCACCCAGATGCGTACCGAGGGGCAACTCTGGCTCGCCGGGGCGACTGATATAGCATATGCTGTCAGTATCGTGATAAAGTGCTCGCTCCTTGACGACATCTAAGTAGTGGTAGAGCTGCAGGCGCCCGTGACATGTCGTGAAAGCCGCATGGATAAGCGAGGAGGTCGGGAGAGAGCGGTCCGTCTCCTGAATGGGCTGCCAAACAATTTGGAGGCAATCGTCTCCTCTGGGAATCAGTCCCCGTGACTTTTTTGAGAGGGTCGCTCACAATTTTGATGAGGGCAGCGTAGTCAAAGACGATATCCGTCTTGGATCTCACTGTCTTTTCGCCAAACTTGCCCCAGAAGCTATTGAGCATTAATTTACTGAGCTGTCTGAGGGCCGGGTTTTTCTCCACTTTGGCTGGATCGATAGTGATGCCGTCGTATTTTTTGACATCGTCCATGTATTTTTGTTTGGCCTCATCCGACGTGCAATCAGCCGGCCACCCACTGGCCTGAGCCTTGAGGGCCATGAAGCACCGCACATAGGCCGACAGCAGCCCTTCCCTCCCAGTTTCCCCATTCCACTTCATGGTTCGTGGATACTGATACACTTCGTGGACGGTCTCAATTTTGTACCCCTTCTCCATGGCCAGATGGATTTCAGGTGCACACCATACACTGCAGAGTTGACGCTGCTTAGGATCCGCGTGGGTGCAAATCTCTTGATTCTGCATCTCGACACATGTACGGCAGAGGGGAAACATGAGTCGTCCATTCGCTTTGTAAGGGAGGACAGGCAGATACAAGTCACGAGGGGGCACCACCGTGCATTTGACAGCCCCGTTCCACTCCTCAACCGGTGTCATTTTTGGGTCACCTGCAAGGAAAATCTCGGGGTGGCCGACGGGGTACTTGGCCCGGAGATTCGCATTGGGATATTCCGAAACCACGTCTACCATTTTTATTTTCTCTCCCTTGTCGAGGTCCGCCTTGTGGTACCATCGCAGGGCACTTGTCCGGCCACCCATCAGGGCATCCCTCAAGTTGAGAGGGGTCACACGGTTGCTAGGGTGATTCTCAAAGAATGCCATGGTGTCTGGGTCAGTCTTCAGTTCGAGGTTAAATTCACACTCCCACTTTTCTACGACGGTGAAGCCATTCCTTCGAAACAGGGCAGTTAGTCTGACTGTGTTCTCGTAGCGGTTGTCATTGTCATCTTCGGTGGGGGGAAAATGTGTGGGGCACTGGTGCCAAAAGCAACCATGAAATTGGTAGATCCGTTTCTCCACCGTACCGTCAGGGTGTGGTAGCTCTACATAACCATCCACTTTTCTACCCATGACGGAAACTTCTCTGTCTGTGTGAACGGTTTTAATGACTTTGCCCAGTTTGTGGGACTCATAATCAAGCCATTTGAGAGCAATCTCACTCTGTTTTCCCCGTCCGTGGTATCCACCCTGAGGCACGATCCCGATCGTTTCTTTGGGAAGGAAATTGCGTCTGAAGGCGGCCATGCATGCCGCACTTAGTGTGATGCAGTTGAACATGGGATCGAATCCTGCCTTTTCCTCAAACAACTTCCGGAAGGCAGTGCAGGCCTGGCGTAAGATGGTGACGTCCGATATACAATACTCGATCAGTTCCCGTCTAAAATTAAAGACGTAACCGCTGGCTACCATCTCTTCGTACCACTTGGAAAAGTCAGTTGCTGCTTTGGACTTCATATCGGAAAAACAATAAAATTCCTTGTCCAGCATAGGCCCCTCATACGTGTAGAATTCTGGTTTGTTCGCCAGGAAAGGCATGTACCCCTTCTTGAGTTCATGGAGTCCGAAGGACCGTGGCATGGCGCTCAGGGGCATGGGGAGGAACATGAGGCTGTCTATGAATTTCCAGTTTCCCACCTTCATGCAGAGTATTTTTGCGCCCTGGAGAATCAGCTCATTTTTGAGTTTGCGCTCAATCACCTCCTGCAGGGCGAACACGGTGTCAAAGGCCTTGGCGTTATGCGCTACCAGTAATATTTCTGTTTTGGCGGGGAAGGACTGGAGATAATCGAAAAATTGTCCCATGACACATACGTTGGGATCATCTAAATTGTGGAAGACATGTTGTCGTGTTTTACACGCTGCACAAAAGTGGTCGTTTTGAGCCACATTGACGCACTTGTCGCATACAGCTTGTGATACGAGCAGGTTTGGTTTGTGCTCAAACGTGTCTGGCTTCCCCTCTACTGGTTTACACTGAGTCGTCTCAATGTCGTAGTAAATGGTAACGTACGTCCACTTATCTTTTTTCTCTCTTTCAGTCCATCGTTGCATGTAGCACAGATGATCATTCTCATCAACCATCTTTTTACAGTAGGAGCAGTAAACGGTATGACACTTATGTTCACGACCCCTTATGAGAGAGTAGCTTCTCTCACATTTGAAGCAAAACCTGAATTTCTGACATTTTGTCACATCAGAGCGTGCCAGTTTGAGCGTCTTGTGGTTGGAAAAGCATTCATCCCCCGCAAATTGATGCCCACAGTCTGCGCAGCGCCTCAAGGGGTCGTCATGTAAACCGGGGCCGAAGCATCGCCAGCACGATCCCTCACACCTGTGTTCCCCTTTCCTTGCAAAAAAGGTAATGCATTTCTCGCACATAAAATCGTATCCAAATGCCTGACAGGGGAATAATATGCCGTAGAAGTGGCCCTGGTAGTGTAAAAGGCAGATATTTGTCCTCCCTGCTCCGTACGGACCTTTGAACACGCACTCCTTCCCCTCTTTGTCTGAGAAAATACAGAGGCGGTAGTCGGGTAAGACTGCCTGAAGCTTCTGCACCTCGTCAATGCCACAGGGTTGATGAGGATCGATCCCCGCCAGTTCACATAACTTGAGTGCTTCACCCCTCTGAACGACTGACTTTGGATTTTTCATCCTATAGTAAGCATACTTACTCATCTTTCCCCTGGCTTTTACCACAGCCACACTACGGGCAAGACACATGTGGTCTTCTTCGTTTTCCGGTGCGAAAATCTGTTTTGCATCCAGTTTGCGCTTAAGCCACGCCTCTGTGGTTTCGTTGGCTACATTATTCTTGTTTCTTCCTCCCGCCTCAGGTGTGGGGATGTGGATATAGCTCAGCTTGAATTGGCCATGTGCCATAAACGCCTGATTTGAATTAAGAATGCGCCCCAATTTGTCCAAAAGAACCTGTCCACTGACTTGGTCTGCCCTGCGGAGACTTAACCATAGAGGGTTGTCCGCGTTCTCGGCATTCTCAATTTCGAGAATAACTCGATCATCATCCTTCGCACCCACTGCGTCGCGTTGACGCTGCAATGCACTGTCAAACAGCCCAACCATGACCTCCTCGGAAGGCAAGCCGTCGCCCAACCCGCTGATCTGCATGACTTCCTCGCGGAACACAGTATTGAAGCGTCGGAGATGACGTTCACGTGTTTGCAATACTTCTAAAGTGGGCTTGAGTTCCACTTCCTCCCTGCGTCTCTTGGACGGACCAGGTTGGGGAGAGGGGGGTCTCGACGGACCGGGTTGGGGAGAGGGGGGTCTCGACGGACCGGGTTGGGGAGAGGGGGGTCTCGACGGACCGGGTTGGGGAGAGGGGGGTCTCGACGGACCGGGTTGGGGCTCTTCTTGTGGTGGTGTGAGCGGAAGCTCGTCCACGGACCCCCCAACCATAGCTAACGCCATGCGGTACGTCAGCAAAGCCTGTCGGTCGTCACGGTGTTGACGCCTGTAGGCCAAGTATCCCGCCAGGAGGAACGGGATTAACCTGGGATCACGACGATCTTCGTCGGAAGCCTTCAAGAGGGCAAGGAGCATCTCCGTATACGCCGTAGCGAGGTACTCGTCCGTGTAGAACGCACCCATCTCCCACTCCAACAGGATCTCCTTGATCAACGACTCCATGATAACTTCTCACTTCACTATAATCGCAATATAACGCCTTTCACTTCTCACTGGGACAATGGACCAGCGGCGCAGGCGTCTCTACTATATTTGGTGGTTGTATATCAGCCGCGAGAGCTAACTCGTCAAGATAGAGCGACTCCTATCGGCGACATGTTAAAACTCGTTAAAATAGACTAATATGGTACAACAACGCCCCCTAGCGGCGACATGTTAAAACTCGTTAAAATAGAATAATATGAAATGGTACAACAACGCCACCTATCGGCGAAATGCTAAAACTCGTTAAAATAGACTAATATGAAATGGTACAACAACGCCACCTAGCGGCGACATGTTAAAACTCGTTAAAATAGAATAATATGAAATGGTACAACAGCGCCACCTAGCGGCGACATGTTAAAACTCGTTAAAATAGACTAATATGGTACAACAACGCCACCTAGCGGCGACATGCTAAAATTCGTTAAAATAGACTAATATGGTACAACAACGCCACCTAGCGGCGACATGCTAAACTTCGTTAAAATGGAATAACATGAAACGGTACAACAACGCCACCTAGCGGCGACATGTTAAAACTCGTCATAACCCTTCCCCGGCCCCATCGAGATAATTCCCGAAGGACCACAAAAATTATTTGAATCGGTCCCGTCGAGATAAACCCGAAGAACCACAAAAATCGCGTGGGGCGGCCCAGGAGAGACGTACGCCCCTCCCGGTGAAGGCGGAGTCCCGCGCGAGACTCACCATCCGCACCGCATGTACCGTGTCCGGGTCCCCCGCCTATACCTTTGGCGGTTTAAGATCGTTTCGGGCAGAATCGTAACGTATGGCGCCATCTAGCGGGTGAAACCCAAAACTCGTTGCCCCGCGCGCAACGCGCTCTGACGGGAGCTTCTGTCGACAGACTCCGCGGTAACGCCCGCTGGTACACGACATGCGAAAACATAGTAGTGCCTTGATTCAAATTTTTAACCCTATCACTGCCGTTGTAGAGAGAAAGTTGTGTCATAATGGAAAATCAATCTGCCACTGTTCAGGGCAACTGGGGCGTAAAGCCCACATCCGAGTCTATGTGTCGAGATTTCCCTGTGGTGAAAAATGCTTCAAAGTATTGGAGAGTTGGAATAGATATCGAAGAATTCAACCCTTTCATTGCTTTAGTGAAGCAGCCATACAAGGAATGTATCACCTTTACTGTATCTGAGTTCAAACAACTGATTTCAGATCAAATGAATAATATGATTCACTTTAATGGACAAACCATCAACGATCCATTTAAGATTGGAACTATTACTTTGTCGCTCAAGAAGATTGGTAATGCAACAGTGATGTGTCTTGAGAAAAACAACTGTCGAATTTATTTTGCACAGTCAACGTGGAAGTTTGTTCAAAGAATGAAATATTTAATATTCTCTTACCTATCTGACTGTGAAACATGGTGTGTGAGAGCCAATGCAAACTTTTTTGCACTCATGAATCATGCTAAGTATTTCTGTTTACCGAAGTGGGGTGGTGACTTTACTCGGAGTCCTGACTTAAGTGAGGAAGAATGGTATGAAATGCTTTACAATGCACTGAATGTATCCACTTCTTTTCCGGAGTCCCTTAAACAAGAATTGCTGTGCTACCACATAGACTACCTTAAAAAGACATTGATCTCTATGATTAACCAGTAAAATGTCATAAAAAAATAATCAAAAAAACAAAAAAAAATATAAAATAAGAAAAAGAAAAAAAAATGTATACCAAGATTGGCTTGGAAGTAAAAACCAATCTTATTCGTTTTGAATATCAATATGAATAGTGCACTTCATGAATTATCCATACACTTTAGTAAAACAAGACTTGAACCAAAGCCGCTCATCAGGCGAAAAAATTGTGAACTTTACTTTTCCAGATAAAGTTGTGCATGCCAATAAAAACTTTGTGATTCTCATTTCTTTCTATTCTCTGAATGTGTGTGCAACTTTTCCACTCATAAAATTTAATTCAGAAGTTGAAACTCTAGTGAAACAAGACTTGAACCAAAGCCGCTCATCAGGCGAAAAAATTGTGAACTTTACTTTTCCAGATAAAGTTGTGCATGCCAATAAAAACTTTGTGATTCTCATTTCTTTCTATTCTCTGAATGTGTGTGCAACTTTTCCACTCATAAAATTTAATTCAGAAGTTGAAACTCTAGTGAAACAAGACTTGAACCAAAGCCGCTCATCAGGCGAAAAAATTGTGAACTTTACTTTTCCAGATAAAGTTGTGCATGCCAATAAAAACTTTGTGATTCTCATTTCTTTCTATTCTCTGAATGTGTGTGCAACTTTTCCACTCATAAAATTTAATTCAGAAGTTGAAACTCTAGTGAAACAAGACTTGAACCAAAGCCGCTCATCAGGCGAAAAAATTGTGCAAGTCTGAGGGTGGGTGAATGACAAGAGAATCAAGGATATTTCATTACACTTTTAATGAAAAAATAAGGAAATTTTTAAAAAAATTAAATTTATCCTTAACTACTTGGGAGTTGGTTTCTGCAAAGAAAATAAATCTAGTGTTAGTTGAAGTCAAGGGAAGGATGAGGGGGAAGGGATGAAGGTACACTCACAGCGGGGCGCGTCGGGCGCCTGACCCATGGGGCGACCGCGTCGGGCTGGGCGGCGGGCTGGCCGGGGGCGGGCTGGCCGGGGGCGGGCTGGGCGGGCGGCTGGCCGGGCTGGGCGGCGGGCTGGGCGGCGGGCTGGCCGGGCTGGGCGGCGGGCTGGGCCGGGGGCGCGGCGAGCGCAGCGGTGGGGGCGGCGGGCGCAGACTCCTCCGCGATCGGCGCCAGCCGCGGTGCCCACCGTGGGCGGTGCGCAGCGGCTTGGGGCCGCGCCTCCTGCGGCCTCACGTAAGCGGTCTACAACAACATTATCGGCGAGTGAGAAGTCTCATCAGAAGGTGTAACAAGCTGGAGAAGGGTGAAGTGTACTCACGGGAGGCGCGGCCGCCTGGCGCACGGCCTCTGAGGCCGCCGCCGCGCGCCGGGCTGCCTCACGGCGGGCAGCCGGCGTTATGACGGGTCTCGGGGTTGGGGCCGGGTCACACGCAGCGCGGCGGGGGCGGGGCACCACGACGCCGACCCTTGGGCCCCGCCACACTCTCCGGGGCCCTGGCCCCAGTCGCTCAAAGACGGACTGTAAGAAACGGCAAGGATTAGGACAGAGTCGAGCACATTGATTCAAGTTACACCGGAGATAAACTTACGCGACGTCGGGCGGGGCCGGGCGCGGGGTTGGCGGGGGCCGGGGCGGCCTCCTGGACGGGCTCGGTGGCGGAGTCCTGGTCGGGCTGGTCGGCGGCGGGGGCCGGGCTGGGCCGGGCGACGGGGCCAATATAACGTCGGCCCCTCCATTGCCCGCGCCGCGGGGCTCGGATGAGCGCAGACTGTAAGAAACGATAAAATTTAGGACAAAATCGAGTACATTGATTCAAGTTACACCGGAGATAAACTTACGCGACGTTGGACGGGGCCGACGGGAGCGGGGGCGGCGTCCTGGGCGTCGGGCTGGGTGGACTGGCCGGGGGCGGGCTGGCCGGGGGCGGGCTGGGCGGGCGGCTGGCCGGGCTGGGCGGCGGGCTGGGCGGGCGCAGCAGAGGGCTGGGCGGACTGGCCGGCGACCGCGTCGGGCTGGGTGGACTGGACGGACTGGGCGGCCTCCTGGACGGGCGCAGCAGAGGGCTGGGCGGGCTGGCCGGGGGCGGGCTGGGCGGGCCCCGGGCCCGGGAGCCACCCTGGCCATTGCGGCCAGGGGGCAGGATCAGAGATCGTCTGCAAGAGACATCGCGATCAGCTCAACAGCAGGGCGATTCCGAGCGCCGACTTCGTCTCTCTGTCCTTGTTGCACTCACGGGGTTGACCCATAAGGAGTGAGAGAGAAGACACTACTGAACGATACCCTGAATCCGCCTGCAGGTTCCCGGCACACTCTCGCGGTTTCATAAGATGGCGGCCATTAACCTCCCATTTCAACCCCTTTCGATTTTAAGCACATTTTAACCGATTCCATATCTCACAGAATTCAGCTGCAAGAAACATCGCGATCAGCTCAACAGGTTCCCGGCACTCTCTCGCGGTTTCAAAGATGGCGGCCATTAACCTCCCTCCCATTTCAACCCCTTCCGATTTTAAGCACATTAAAACCGATTCCATATCTCACAGCACACTTTAACATCACGTAATACTCACCATTGCCTCGAATGACGAATCGCTGCTGACATCCAGGCGCAAAATATCCTCGTCAGATGAGGACATAATGTGAACACACTTAACTTGCACTTAACACACCCACACGCACTCTCCAAAGTCACGATGACAAGTGACGTTCCAGCGCGCGTCAATCACTTCGCCCGGAGCGGTAACCAATCATAGGGCTTGGCGAATTCAAACGGTTAACGGTTCAAAATTATAAATAAGTATTCTTCATGATGCGTGTACGGAGATGAATTGTGGATGTCGGAAACACTTTCGGCGTATTTTTTAATGTTTTATTTTACACATATTGGTGTTATTTTGTGTGAATTATCACCTGGTCTACATTTTACCCTGCCGGCGGACGGATTCAAACCTGGCCGATAGATGGCGGCGGCGGTTCACCACGGCCCGGCTCGCGGCAAAATCGTTTTAGTTATTTCAAACGTTTTTAATACATGTTTAAGTGTTGAAAAATTGTTATTTTTATTTCGTGACTTGTGGTGACTTTGAATTTCTTCCAGGGTGTGTCGTATGGCGTTGGGAGTAAATCAAAAAAATTACCAGATCGGCTTTGGGTTGGAGGCTAAGTGTGGCGCGAAATCGTCAGCAACCAATGAGCACCCCCCACCCTTGGCGGGCGGCAACGGCGCGAGTTTTTAAAAATCCGTGCATAATGTCAGGGTGGGATTCGAACCCACACACCAGGTATACCCGGGACTGTTTCAAGACCGGCGCCAGGCCCGAAACAGACGCCTTAACCCACTTGGCTATCCTGACACCGAATAAATAGCAGTGCTGTAAAATGTCAGGAGCGGGATTCGAACCCGCGAATCGCTGATCTTAAGTCTGCTGCCTTAGACCACTCGGCCATCCTGACGTACCCGCTAGGTACCCTAACATGGCGGAGGGGGAGCCGCAACCTACTCGCACCCGGGGGGAGGGGGGCCGCAACCTGGAGGCGACCGCAACTTAGGTTGGGTTACACGTCCTGACGTGTCCGGCACTCACACCCGGGGGGAGGGGGGCCGCAACCTACCCGCCACCTGGAGGCGACCGCCACCCGGCCGCCACTTAGAGGCTACCTTACTACTAACGGTCTGGTTGTTGCGGGCTCCTCCGTCCCGAGCCCCAGTGTGAGTTGCCCGCATGAGCCCGCAGTCCCGCCGACCTACCGGCCCGAAATCGGTCGAAGCGTCTCGGCTTCGGGCTTCGGCCTCCGAATCCCGAGAGCGCCGCGGCACAAAAGCAGCCCGTACCAGCCCGCACTAGCCCGCACTAGCCCGCACTAGGCCGCTGCAGCCTGCCCTGCAGTGCAGTGTGCAGTGCAGTGTGCAGTGCAGCCGCAGCCGGTGGGAGAGACTGGGATGGGGAATGGGGGGGGGGAGATGGCGCGAAAGAGGATAGGGAATTCCACGTATTGTGACACCTGTATCTACAACCCTTTACATGCCAAATACAAAAAAACATCACGTCACACAGTTAATCACGCACGTATAATAACTGTGATATAAATCCGACAAGTCACATTGTTCGAAGTGTTTCCATGGTGAACGCTGCATCCGCGTTTTGTCGCGCGATTTAGTTTACTGCACGCGCCCTATCGGCCTTTGGCGAGACTGCACTGCAGACTGCCCGGTCCAGTGCAGCCGACAGCCGGAGCCGAGCCGGCGACAGCGCACTTTGCGCTTCCGCTTCGCTTCCGTTCCGTGCGTAGATCACCTGCCGCCGCCGGCCGGGTCGGGTCACGTTCACTCTTCACTCGTCTCGTCACCTGAAGCCAGCCACCAGCCGACAGAGCAAGACGTTTGTGATTGTGTGTGTTCCCGAGAATGGGGAAGAGAAAAGCAGCGGGCGCTGCATCTGCACGGCAGACTGCGTCGACTGCGGTAGCAAGACCAGCTGCTGCTAATCAGGTGGGTGACATAAAGTGTCCTGTGCCCCTTGTGCCCCGCCAGCCAGCAGACTGATTCAGAGGAGCGCTCCCCTCGCCCTGTCTCTTTCGCACGTATACGGAGAGTGCCATGAGTGCGAGAGAGACAGAGCGAGGAGAGCGCTCCTCTGAATCAGTCTGCTGATCCCCCTTCCGCCCCAGCCTGCCGTGGCCTACCGCTCATGCGTGTTCTGGTACGCTTGATCCGGACTGCCCCGACCGCGCGGGACGCAGTTGTGTGAGACGCGTGTTTACTGGAGAAGCGATGGCCCGCTTCCCCCTATCCCGCCTAACGCAAACGAGATGCAGGTGCGAATTTCCCCCTCCATAATAGTGGCCGTGGCCACGGACGTGACAGGCACGCTCACCTCACGCTGCTCTCCTCGGCCACCAGTGACGCGGCATGCGGTACACGGCCCGGCACATGGCCTGGCGCCCGGCGCCATCACTGTGAAAAATATCTTTCTCTCACGCCAAAGCTAGCGCCCCTTCCTCAAGCGGCCGCCAGCGCACAGCGCACCCCTGCGTTCCCAAGGTGTCGTTACGTGTCACGTTTCTACGTACCTTTCAATTTAGATGGATACATGCAATACTTCTAATTGACCTTCTCGCAAAATTCCTGCTCGCGAAATAGGACGATAATCGTTATCACACTGAGTGACCCTCTGCACTGCACCTGCACGATACGAAACACCACGCCACTGCACTGTGGAGTGCGGATCGACTATCGACTCCCGTCTGATTCCTCCTCCCCCCCCCCCCAACCAATACCCCTTCCCCCAGGCGCGGATCTAGGATTATTCCAAGAGGGGGGGGAAGCCTTCGAAACCGGGGAGATATAAGCTTATTATTTATTTTTAAATGAATACAAGGCGCTATGAATTACTGTTATAATTAAAAACAAATTAGTCACATAAAATCCGTGAGTACCGGGTGTTCCAGCCCAGACAGGGCAGTCAGTTGGGTTGCCTACGCACTGGCCGCAGGGGCTATGGGCGAGAGGGGAGCGGTGGCGGTGGCGGGAGGCAGACCGCCCCCGCTCCCACTCCTCTCTCACCCATAGCCCCTGCGGCCAGCGCGTAGGCAACCCAACTGACTGTCCTCTCTGGGCTGGAACACCCGGTACAAGTTAGTACCTCCGCTTCACTCCCTCTCGCCCCGGCCAGGCCGGGCGCTTCCCCCCATCACAGTGTCTCTTCCTGTTCCCTCCCCGCCCCGGCTGAGGGGGAAATCACTTGCATACTAACTCGTACACCCAGGCCTGTACTAAAGACGTACTAATTCGTACTAACAGCGTAATAGCGCGTACTAATGGTAGAATTGAAGCGTAATTGTGCCGTACTAACATAATTTTGCATAAATGGTAAAAAACTACGCAAAAAAACGGTGTACTAACATACTAACTCGTACACTTTGATCTGGAGTGATTTCCCCCTCGCCCCGGCCTGTTCTTGCCACCTCACTCCATCTCCGACTCCGGGTACTCTGGTTGCACTTCGGCCCAGCTCTACTCCAGGTGTACTCCAAGTACCAAGTCGTTCACCCCTCGCGAGATACATAAGAATACACAAGAAATCATCGAATTACCTTTAAAAAATAAAATTCATTACCCAAATATATAAGGCATACAAACATTTTGCACAGAGGGGATTTTTTAAAGATTTAAACGACCCGACATCGACCATCTCCGATTTGGCTGAAATTTTTACCAGAGGTTCATATCATGTCCCTAGAAACAACAAGCAGGCCCGCCCTTCCGCCAAACGTCGTTGCCAGCTCCGCTTTGCTACGCAGGCAACTCCGTTCGGCAGGGGGCGTGCCTGCTTGGCCTGCCGGCGGCGTTCGGTCGGGCCTTCGGCCCGACCCCTAAGTAACACAGAACGTCCTCTTAGCATGTAAATGATCGGGCCTGCGGCCCGTAAAGGCATTCTCTTCGGAAAGAGGCAGTTTGTAACGGTGAACCACCGAAACTACAGCCCTCCCTTCTGCTTTGAAAACGTGCCGATAGTGACTAAACGGTCAGTTACTCGGCAAAAAAAGGGGAGTCGGAAATCTCGAAAAAATGTCGAAATACGTGAGTTCGGCCTCAGATGGAACGGCCGAACTCGGACTTTATTTGGCAGCAGTTGGCAACACTGAATTACGCTCGTCGAACCAATTTTAATGGTATAGGCGTCGAGGGGTGTCGAAAATTTCAAAAATTGTCGAGATATGTCGAAAATTGTCGAAATATGTAGAAATTCGTAAAAAATGTCGCAAAATCTCGAAATATCTCAAAAATGTTGAGATCTATCGAAAAATATGGATAATGTCGAAAAACATCGAAAAATGAGGGATAATGTCGAAAAATGTCGAAGAATATCAAAAATTGTCAAAAATGTTTACAAATATCGAAATATGTCGGAATATGTCAAAAATGTCGCAAAATATCAAAAAACATCGAAAATTATCAAAAATGTCAAAAAATATCAAAAATTATCGAAAATTATCGAAAAATATCGAAAATTATCGAAAATGTCGAAAAATATCGAAAATGTCGAATTATATCAAAAAATTTCGAAAAACAACGAAAAATGTCGAAAATATCGGAAAATATCGAGAAATGTCGAAAATAATCGAAATGTTTGAGTTTTGACGATTGGCAACACTGGAAATTGAAAAACGGTTGGCACCACTGAATTGCGCTCGAAAAGACGGTTCTAGAGAGGTGCGGGTCGATGGGGTGCGTAAAAGTTAAAAAGTGGGTCAATTTTGGGTGCTTTTTACAGTGTAGTCGCGAGTTGGGTCCTTTTTATCGAAAAACGGTGGGCGCCATCGAACTGGACGCGAAAAGACGCTTCCGGGAAGGTGCAGCTCGATGGAGTTGAGGAAAGTTGAAAACTGGACCAATTACGGGTGCTTTTTACAGTGTAGTCGCGAGCTGGGTCCATTTTTTCGTAAAACGGTGTGCACCATTGAACTAGACGCGAAAAGACGCTTCCGGAGAGGTACGGGTCGACGGGGTTGGAAAAAGTTGAATAATTTTAATTCCGTGAAAACTTTTATAATTTTTTTCAGTGCCTTAATGAGGGTTGGCAGGATTTGCCGTAGGCGTTTCGTTGTCTAGGAGTAAAACTGTAGACACCCTGAAAATTTCAAGTCTCTAGCTCATCTCCTTCTAGTGGAACAGACAGACACACAGACACACAGACAGACAGACAGACACGAGGTCGTTTGCATAAGCCCGCTTTTATGCTTTTTCAAAGCAGAAGGGCGGGCTAAAAACCAAATTTCAGCCCGATCGGACAACCCTGTGGGAATCGGCAGGGCCTAACATTTTGGTCTTTTATTTTTGGCTTCGTTTTTGGTTAAAACTAAAAATCTTCATAACTCTTGAGCCTGGGTGGAACTAGTGGCGGTCAGAGTTGACCTAGACGTCAAATGAGCTGAGGAATCCGAATTCATCATCCGATTTCCGATTCGATGAAGTTTGACCACTGAATTTAGAGATTTTTCACTAATTTCAGACAAATACCCAAACTTTGGGTTTTTTATGACCGACATCGAAACTTGGGTCATACGCGGTGCCAAACCAGAGAGAAAGGACCAAAGTAACCTATGATGGCCGAACCTCGACCCGTTCGACCCAGTTGTGGCCTGGGTAGACCTCGCAAAAGTGTAAAAACCTCAAAAAGTCCTCAACGACGAAGTTTTCGCTTCCGACTTTCGAGGCCGTTAGCGGGCACCAAACCACGGTCTAGGCACAAGAAATGTGTGTCAAACTCATGTCGAGACCACAGCCGAGGCTCTGTGTAGCCCGTGCACCGGGTTAAGCGGGCACCTAGAGGGTGGCAAACCCTTAAACGTACATGTTGGGCGGGTCTGCCTACCTCAGGCGCCCGGGCCCACGCTGTCGTTGTCGACTTCCTCGCTTCCCCGCCTCTCCCCTTCCTGCTCCCTTCGAGTCGAGTCGAGCCGACCCCGTCCGGGTCTGGGCTGGGCCGGGCGGGAGGCTGCGCCGCGCACCGATCAGAACCCGTGCTAGAGGACGCCTTCCCTCGCGGCCTACTTTACACAGTTTGGTTTTCCACTTGTTTATTAGTGATTTTTGGCGTGGCCCAAGTTAATAAATGTTAAAGTAGAAAAAATTTCAAAAATTTAATTTTGATTTTTGCTCAGAAAACTACTTTTTTAAGACACCTAATTTTTTTAGCTGGGCAATGTCTGTAGCGGTGAACTTGAAAGAATTGTTTCCAAAGTCTTGAAGTTCAAGGGAACAGAAAATGTGAGGGATGGGCACAATAAGGGCTTCAAGATTCTCCCTCCATTTGTAAATTCCTGAGGCACTGGGAATCCTGGGCATCAGCGTGGCAACCTCTGCTTCTTGTTCATCTTGGTTGAGATCAGTCAAATAGGCAACATGTCGTCGACCTACTGCCTTGACTACAACATAAGATCCCTGTTCATATGTGGGGGCAGGTTGTGTTTCTGCTTCTGACTGCTTCAATAAACAATGTTTAAGTGCAAACTGCTCATCTGAGCTGAGTCTCTTACACCCAACTGTTGTTTCTGGAATAATTAAAAATAATATAAATATACATATATTTAAAGTAAGTCAATTATTAAATTAATAAGATCTCATACTTTACCTGAGAGTGGCACGAAGCAGTGAAAAGTCCTAGTGCCAGGGATGGTTACCAACTGGTCTTTAGGTAGCTGCACACTCCTCTCAGTGGCTGACTCCTCTTTAGGAATGAAGACAAAATTAATTTTTTCAGAAAGTTTGTCAGACTTTAAAAGTTCATACACTTTCTCAGCTGAATCTAACGCATCATTATCAGGGCGTTGAAGGCTTCTATTAGTCAGGAGTCTCTTAATCGTACCAGCCATTGCATCACACAGAGCCTTCCCATGGCTAGTAGCAAAAAAACTATGTTTAGCTTTTAGCCCGAACTCCCTCTCATGTTGGCAAAGGTTATAAAAGCTGAATTTGTTTTTATATTGTGAGCCAGAACCGTCACTGATGTACTCCACTTCTAATATATTAGGGTACTTCGCCTTTACAATAGAGACAGTTTTTTTTTTGAAAAGTCTTCACAAGAGCAACATCATGGTTGAGATCATTTGACACGAAACAAATGCTTTCAGTTTTGACTTCCTCTTCTTCATTTGTCTTGTGGTACAAGACAACGGGATGGAGAGTGACTTGAGTTTTGTTGAAGTGGTAGGACTGAGTTTCTTTGTGGAATGTACAAGAAAAATTCATTGCAAAATCCATGAGAATTTTCATATTTGTTGGTGGCATGTCTTCCTTGAACTCCCTTACATACTGGCCTTGCTTTTGAGCAACATAATCATGTGGTATTAAGTGAATTAGTTGTCTAACAACAATATTTAAAAGCTCGGATCGAGGACAAACCAAGTCCACAAGTTCTGACCGATCAGTAGACCTCCACTGGTGATATATTACCTCTTCCTCGTAGAATGCATCTTCTTCTAAATCTGAAGTGAATTCCATTGATTCGGCTACAAGCTTTTGAATACGAACAAGTATATCTGAGTTTGAGGGGCATTGATCACACAAACGTAGCATGCATGACCTTGAATTGGTATCACAAACAAGGGAGGAAATTAGTTCTCTATAATGGTCTTTTATCTTGAGTGCATTTAAAACAAGTTTAAAATCCTCATGTATTTGACAGACACACACAATATGGGTGCCCGTACTTCTGGGAAATACACACCACTTTGGTCGTAGGGAAAAAAAAATAGAGCGTCCTATTTTGAGATCAGGAAATTTTTGTAAGAAAAGAGCATACAATTCACCTAAAGTGAACAGTAAAAGCCTCTTCTGCTCATAAACATTTTTTGACACACTCACACAGTCTCTAATTCCTGGAAGCACTTTCGAATTTTCTTCTTCTAAATAAAATTGGACAACAAGTTCTTTAGTGACATCCAAAATTGTTGATGACCGAGAAAACTGTGGAGTTGCCAAAATTCCATGCTGCTCTTTGATTTCTCGGGCTCTGGTGAGCAAAAATCTTGAGACCCCGAGGCTTTCCTGGGCCTGAGGCAAGGGAATGGACAAAGGTACAAGTGTAAGAAGTTGGTATTTTTCCTTTCTATTAGCTGTTGGAAGTTTAGCTTTTATATCTGCCATAAGTGAGTCCATGTCTTGAGCCTTTTGATATACATCTGGCAAAAGTTGATCCCGCTTAATGTTCAAAACTCTGCTTATCTTCTTTTGTATTTCCTCTGTTGCTTCCTCCAACTTCCTTTTGCCATACTTAACACGTCCAGCTAAGTGTCTCGGTTCTTCAGACAGTTTGATTCCTGATTTAGTAAGAGCATCAAGTGCCTTTGCTTTAACAACAGCAGGGCTCAGAAGTGATGAGGATGAACTTGCTTCCGGAGACAATTCTGGAGTCTCTACCTTAGGTTCAGAACGAAAAATCTCATTATAACAGTTGTGGCAAATTTTGTTGCCATACACAACATTTAAATTCTTCTCCTTTGCAAAGGACACCAAAGAAACTGTTACTTTTGTCAAGTTCTTCTTAATTTTCTTGCTATGAGATCCAAATGGACTACAGCATGAGTCTAGGAATGTTGGATGGCATGCTTTATATTTTTCAATGAACTCCTCTTGATGAACTCTGCACAATGCTGATGCTGTATTGAATTTCCATTTCCCACTATTCCAGCTCAAAGCATAAAGTTCATCAGCATCCAATTGCTCAACTGTAATGCACTCTGCCACGCAAGAACCAAGTTTGTAAAATATGCATTGAGGTTCTCCTAATAAGATAGAAAAAAGAAAAAGAAATTTGTTGATTCAGAGGGGAAAAAAAAAAACTGTTCCAATACAGCTGTCTTAAAACTTGATTCACAAACCTGTGTCTGCCGCCTCATTAGTTGTCTCCTGAACCAAATCTGGGGTCAAGTTTGTTTCAAAATTTAAGTCAAAGTCTAGAAAAGAAACAATTAATATTATCTGCCTTCAAAAAAAAAGTCAGTATATAAATTTTCAATAAACAATTGGCCTCTGTCTTAAAAAACTTACTAGTATTGTCCACAGATGAAGTTCCTTTGCAAGGTTCACTTTCAGTATTTTCTTCTTCAGTTGGTCTCTTTTGCTGGGTTACTTGTTCCGCGGTTGGCTTTGCAAGAGTTTGAGAAGTATGAAAACTTGCTTCGTGTCCCGTATCCTCTCCTGTAAATCGAAATTCTGCTGTTAGGCATCATTAAATGAAGTACTACCAGAAAATAACAGCTTATATTTAACAGATTTATTTATTTTATTTACTTATTTATTTATTTATTATTTATATTTTTACTGATTCACCTTTTGACTTAGCTGTTATAAATTTTTTTTCTGAATTTTTGCGGCATTGAGAACACCAAAACTTTCCCTCAACCAGCAACGGGTCCTTATCTAAATCAGTACTTTTTATGGGGCGCAGTTCTTTGGTGATAGGTTTTTTGTGTCTACTAGTAAACATACAGGTATTTACATTTCTAAAATTGTCAGCAGATGTAGAACCTGTAAAAAAAAAAAAAAAAAAAAAAAAAAATACTATAATACTGCATTTAAATGGAGGTGCAGAAATAATGAAAAGAAATATGTAAAACATACCACTACCGCCCAATGGCCTAAGACTCCGTGAAGAGACTGGAGGCACAGCAGCTGTGTTTGTTGGTTGCCCTCGTGTCCGACAATTTCGACACCAGTACTTTCCGATATCAGCGGGACCCAACCGTTCATCTTTTTCTGCGTCAATGACACGGATTTCACGGAGATCTTTGGTTATCTCTTTGCTGTGAACTTTTGCAGAGAAAATGCAACTCCTAACCTCAACCGCATCACCTTCAATATAGAGAATAAATAACTTTCAGTTCGACGACATGATTGAAATTAGATCAAAAAAAGAGAAGGATTATAATTCCCGAGGAAGAGACGTCACATCGTGAGGAAACACGAGAAACAGTGCCATTCGTTACCTGTCGACGACTTCGAGCTCGAGCCGGCTTCGTCAGATGCTGCTAAACATGCATAACGCAGTTAAAATCGGAATAATCAGGCACAATCATCAGTTTTCAAAACCGAACAAACCTAGGCTAAATCTTTTCATTTTCCAAAATGACAAAACTGCATAACTAAACAATATGGCATATCCAATGCAGCAGCAGCAACACCAACACAAACGCAAGCCGGCGCGGCGCAGCCTCCCGCCCGGCCCAGCCCAGACCCGGACGGGGTCGGCTCGGCTCGACTCGAAGGGAGCAGGAAGGGGAGAGGCGGGGAAGCGAGGAAGTCGACAACGACAGCGTGGGCCCGGGCGCCTGAGGTAGGCAGACCCGCCCAACATGTACGTTTAAGGGTTTGCCACCCTCTAGGTGCCCGCTTAACCCGGTGCACGGGCTACACAGAGCCTCGGCTGTGGTCTCGACATAAGTTTGACACACATTTGTTGTGCCTAGACCGTGGTTTGGTGCCCGCTAACGGTCTCGAAAGTCGGAAGCGAAAACTTCGTCGTTGAGGACTTTTTGAGGTTTTTACACTTTTGCGAGGTCTACCCAGGCCACAACTGGGTCGAACGGGTCGAGGTTCGGCCATCATAGGTTACTTTGGTCCTTTTTCTCTGGTTTGGCACCGCGTATGACCCAAGTTTCGATGTCGGTCATAAAAAACCCAAAGTTTGGGTATTTGTCTGAAATTAGTGAAAAATCTCTAAATTCAGTGGTCAAACTTCATCGAATCGGAAATCGGATGATGAATTCGGATTCCTCAGCTCATTTGACATCTAGGTCAACTCTGACCGCCACTAGTTCCACCCAGGCTCAAGAGTTATGAAGATTTTTAGTTTTAACCAAAAACGAAGCCAAAAATAAAAGACCAAAATGTTAGGCCCTGCCGATTCCCACAGGGTTGTCCGATCGGGCTGAAATTTGGTTTTTGTTTCTAGGGACATGATATGAACCTCTGGTAAAAATTTCAGCCAAATCGGAGATGGTCGATGTCGGGTCGTTTAAATCTTAAAAAAATCCCCTCACACAGACATACATATAGTTGGTCGCCCCTCGCAGCCATCCCCACCCCCTTCTCACTTTATTGTGCATAATCGTGTTTAATTTACCGTGTTCGGCCTTCTTTCTGGTAAGCACACCGCCCATGTTTTAAAAAACCATAATACAGTATTTTTTGTAACAGGTTGCCAAAAAGAAGACAAACAAAACGACGGATACGGATGATGTTGACGTTGACCTTGGTTATTCTGATGGTGAAGGTGATAGGTAATTATTGCGCCGTATTCAGTACGGTTCGTGCAGTCACATGGGCATGGATAATGTCTACTTCTGAAACTTGTGATTGACATCCGTTCTGTTTCAGTGTTAGCAAGAAAGAAAGCTACGCGAAGCTCGCAGCACTTGCTCAGAGTGTGAAAGACCGCAATCATAAATTAGTGGAAATGAAAGACATCAAGCCAAATGCAAAGACATCAAGCAAAATTTGGAATGTAATGCGGGTCCTTTGCCATAAAGACACAGGGGTAGTGGAAGATGCAGTTCAGTGTGGAATATGCAAGAAGGTATTGGCTTACAACGAGCGACGTAATGGCACCACTAGTCTCTCGCGACACCTTGCATCAAAAAAATGCAAAAAGGCTAAGGCTAAGACGATTCAAGACACAAATGCTGATGATACTCCTGATCTGTGGGATGATGTAAAATTTGAACCTCAGCCAGATGTGAAAAGGAGTTTTATCAAGACTACTGCAGAATATTGCGCTTGGGATCTGCGCCCTTTGGATTGCGTGAAAAACAAGGGTTTTATCAATTTAATTCAGGCAGCCATTGACATCGGGTCCAGATACGGCCGTGTGGACGCTACGAAACTCGTGCCCTGTCCTAGTACAGTCCAGAAATATGTTGAAAATGAGGCTGAGAAGGTCAGACTGGAGCTCAGCGAGGAAGTTCAACCGCTAATGGAGAAAGACAAGGTTGCAGGAACCACTGACTGCTGGACAGACGACAACAAAAAAGAGAAATACTTAGTCGTTACACTCCACTACATCAAAGAGTGGTTATTGCAGTCCAGATTTTTACACACAATTACACTCCCACACGGAGAATCTTGTTCAGGTAAAAATTGTAAATATTTTTTTGCACTTCTTCGAAACTATTAATTCTAATATCTCATGTATCGTCTTCTAGCTGAAAATCTTCTGATATTATTGAAGCGCTGTTTCACTGAGTGCAGTATTGATCCTGCACTTCTGGAAAAAGTAAAATGGGTATCTGACAGTGGATCAGATAAAAAGAAAGCCCTCGAAGAATTTTGTTGGCTGTACTGTGCAGCCCATGCTCTAAATATTGTTCTCCGAACTGCACTTAGCATTATGTTTTCAGATGTAGTCAAGGGAGCCCTGAATAATTCTGAAACTCCTAAACAATTAATAACAGAGGCTAATGCATGGGTCAAGGAGGTACGAGCAAAGTTTTCAAAATCCAAAGTGGCCGTGAAGGATTTTAAGCTCCGTACCTCTGTGGAAGCAAGCCAGAGCAATGTGGCGATGCTAAAGTGCATCGTTAAACACAGAGAAAAGGTAAGATGCACATTCACATTTTTTATTTTGTAACTGCATTTTAGAGCACTTTAGCCGCACAGACGGTAGTAAATTTACAGTGTACCACAATCCTGTCGCTGTCGACCAAAAATATATAATAGAATAGAAAATTGTCGTTTACAACTGTAGTTGTTTCTTTTTGCAGGTTAATGGAATTCTTGGCGCAGAAGCCCCGACTGCCCTCTCCTCCTACAACAACGCCACCATCCAGGAGTTGATAGATTTTCTGTGGCCTTTTGATTTAGATGGGTGTCGGGGCGACAGCCCACAAATGACCTACTCCAGGTATGAAGGTAAAATTAAACCACACTTAAGAGAGAGCCCAAATGACAGTGAGATGATAGGAGAACTCAAAAATGCGGCCCGCCGGGAACTTACCGCTATGCAAGTCCTAAGGACGATTGACAAATGCAAGGAAGCTGTGGCTTATCTTAAGAGAAGTGGCCTATTTACCAGATTGCCACACGCCGCCAAGCAAGAAGTCTCTACACGATGGAACTCATATTTTGATATGCTGGATTCTATGTGTGATCAGTGGGAGGAGGTACGTTCACTGTCAAAAATAGTCGTAGGTTTACGGGAAAATTTTCCGCGATGTGGTGTTGTAAAATTACAATTCCAAATCGTAAAACTACAAACACCACCTCACATTAATCGTAATATACAAAATATATCGTAAATCTCGAAATATAATTTTCACAGTGTTAGTGATTTACTTTTATCGCGCTCGGTGGAATTAATCTTTTGCAACCCTTCGTCGTCTTTTCAGATTCGTGCTGTCCTCGCTGAGGCGAACAGCAAGCTTCTAGATGGTGTGGAGTATGAGGAAGTCGAAGCCCTTTGCGATTTCCTGCAGCCTTTTCAGCTGCATACAGATGTGCTGCAGTCAGACAAACGGCCCACAATCTTGTATGTGGAACCCGCCGTTGACATGCTTCAAGAGCACTGCAGGCCGAAGGAAGGGGACAGCCCTGGCCTGGCAGCGGTGCGCTCCAAGGCCTGGGATCTACTAGGAGAGAAGGTGATAATCACCATGGAGCATAGAATTGCAAGGTTTCTATGGCCAAGTCAAAAACATCTTCAAGGATACACCACTGCATCAAAGGAGAGGGTTTGTATCTTTCAGTCTTTCCCGAGTCTGCAAGGCGTGGGGCTGCGACTCCTCACTAGTATTACATAGTCAATCTACGATGTTCACTGAATTTATAACACATTCCTTGTGTAATGCAGGTGTACTCAGCTGTCCGGGAGAGATGCGCTCAGAACCGAGCCCAGGACCAGCAGACTCGGCCTGTTCCTGCCCTGGTACCTGTCTCCACTCCATCCACCTCACAGGTGCTAGACCCCCCCGACCCAGTTGCTTCGTCTGCCGAGCCAGTCCCCAAAAGGCGTAGGAAAGAAATCTCCCACAACGATCTCTACAAAAGCCAGTTGGCAGTCGTGGATGAGGCCGGTCTTTTAAAAGATGATGTGCAGAAGTACATTGAAATGAAGCCGGAGGAAATCGGGAACGACGAGGATATTCTCGAGTGGTGGAAAATCCATGTAAGTTTTCAAACAAATGAGATTATGCGCTACGCCACGGATTTCTGTATATCGTTCGAACTAACTCGTGCATGTGAACTGGCGAGTTGCCGTTGCCTTCGATTTTTTTTTTTTTTTGTTAGTAACGCCAGGTGATACTAGTTTTTTTAATATTTCTTAGGGATCTGTGAGGTTTCCTGATCTGGGCGTGCTAGCCCTCCAAGCGCTGGCACCGCCAGGTTCCTCTGCATCTAGCGAGAGAGTGTGCAGTGATTTGGGCATGCTTTTGTCCAGTCGGCGCAACGCAATGCAGCCCTCGACGGTTGACAACACCCTCACCTTGCGGGACGCACTTCGGCGCAGGTCATATTGAATTATGTTCCAAAAAATGTTAATCCAAATACTATATATTGTTTATATTATGTATATATAGTTTCTATAAATGCTATATATTTAAAATGTTAATCCAAATACTATATATTGTTTATATTATGTATATATAGTTTCTAGAAATGCTATATATTTAAAATGTTAATCCAAATACTATATATTGTTTATATTATGTATATATAGTTTCTAGACATGGTATATATTTATTAATGCTAACTGAGCGTGATTATTTTAACGAACCCTCAAAGTAAGAAACCTTTCCATATTCAAGTAGGCTCGGTTCAACTCTGCTATTAAGCCCCGTGCTGGTTAGGCAATATGTTTAGCAGGCAAAGTAGGCGCAGGCGCTGACCGCCCGCGGCCGGCCCGCACAAAACTCACATGAAACAGACCGCGCGGGCCCGCAACGGCCCGTGCGGGCTCGTGCGGGCTATTTTTTTCGGGTGCGGGCTGGGCTGGGTCGGGCAGCTCAAAAATCGCTGCGGGCTCCGGCGGGACTCCTCACTCTGAGGCTCGGGCGGAGGAGCCCGCAACAACCAGACCTTTTGGAGGCACTGGTGCGTGGATGTGGGGCTCAGGGAATGACCACGGACAGATTCACGAGGGGACACGGAGACGTCTATTCCAAGCAAGGGTCAACAGTCGAATGGTAGTCAGGAGAGAGGCCGGTAGTTAGGGACGCGTTACAATAATGACGGAGGTGGGGGGAATGCGCGACAGTGAGATCGTTGGGGGCACGGCCAGAGAATCTGACCGGAAGAAACCGGCGGGCATTCCTCTACAGTACCCCTCTCGTGAAAGACAGCAGGACCAGGGATGACAATTAAGACCACCCTCATTTGAGTTTGGCACGCCATAGGGAAACCCTGGGAAAACCTATGGCGGTGGTCAGTGCCGAGGCACAACGGCGGCAAGTCTATCAACATGCACGACACGATACTTGGACTGGGGCTTGAGAGGGTCGTGGATTCGGACCACAACATCATTTAGAATGTCTGTCACAGTGAAGGGGCCGCGCCACCAGGACTGCAGCTTGGCGCTGAGGCCGCTGCGGTGGCGGGGGTCGAACAGCCATGGAAGGAGGGGCGCTTGGCGCGGATGTCGAATCTCTCCTTGCGGCACACGGTGGCCGCCGCGGCGCATTCACGCACGTCCGTGGTGCAGGCGGTGGAGCCTGCCCTGCAGCCAGGGGGTACTCCAGCAGGCAGGGCGGGATATAGGGAGAGTCCGGGACAGGGCCGCGCGCGAGGGCAGCCGGGAGGTTCAGCTCGCGCCCGAACAGGACCATGGCCGGGGACAGGCCGGTGGTGGCATGGGGGGCGACCCGGAGGCTCATCAGCACGAGGGGCACCTGTAAGTCCCAATCGCGTTGAGAGTGATCAACAACGAGGGAAAGCTGTGTTACCAGGGTGCGCACTAGTCGCTCCACGGCGCCGTCCGACTGCGGCCGCAGCGCCGTCGTCCGCGTCTTCCTGATGCCCATCAGCTCCATGACCCTTCGGAACACGGCCGACTCGAAGGTGCGTCCCTGGTCGGAGTGAAGTTCGTACGGCGCGCCGAAACGCGTGAAGACGTTGTCAACCAGGGCGCGAGCGACGGTGTCCGCCTGCATGTCGGGGACAGGAATGGCCTCCGGCCAGCGGCTGAAGTAGTCCACCACGACCACTAGGTACTTGTTGTCCTTGGTGGTGCGCGGCAGCGGGGTGGAGATGTCGACTGCAACTCGCTCCCAGGGCGCGCCAACATTGTGAGTCTGGAGTGGCGCGCGCGTGAGCCGGGCTGGGCCTTTCCTGCGGCGGCACGTTTCGCACGACAAGCACCACAGTTTGATGTCCTGACACATACCAGGCCAGTAGTAGAGGCGGCGAATCTTGTCGATGGTCTTGTTGTCGCCCAGGTGGCCTCCAGCCCCCGGCGCATTGTGGAACTGCAGCATCACGTCCCGGATGTAGGCCCGCGGGAGCACGATCTGTCTTGAGGACAAAAGGTTCGCGGCGTGGTGGAAGCGTCGATAGAGGAGGCCGTCAACGAGCTCCAGAGACTGCCACTGCAGCCAGAGGGCCTTCGTGGTGGGGCCGCGATCGCTGATGGACTCTGCCGTCGGGCACTGGCCCGAGCGAAGACCTGGGAGCAGCGGAGCGATGTCCAAGTCGCAGGCCTGGGCTGCTCGAAGTTGGTCAAGTGATGGTCCAGCTGCATCTACGGTGGCAGTCCTTCTGATGGCTGTCGTTTCCTGGCGACTGCAGTGTCGGCAGTCGGATTCATAGGGTCGGCGCGAGAGCGCGTCTGCGTTTCCATGCAGACGTCCAGGCCTGTGCTCAACAGAAAAGTCGTACATTGCCAATTGCTCGATCCAGCGGGCCAGCTGTCCCTCAGCGGTGTGTCGGAGAGAGCAGAGCCACTTCAAAGCGGCTTGATCCGATCGGACACGGAAGGGGCGGCCAATGAGGTAGTGGTGGAAGTGCTGGACTGACAGGACGATAGCGAGAAGTTCTCGCCTGGTGACACAGTAGTTGCGTTGACACTTGTCAAGCGTGCGGCTAAAGTACGCAATTACTCTTTCCCGTCCACCTTGAACTTGGGATAAGCATGCGCCGACAGCAAAATTTGAGGCGTCACAGTCCAATATAAAAAATACCACCGTCAGGATCAGGATAGGCCAGTACGGGTGCAGAGGACAGAGCTGCACGCAGGGCGAGGAAAGCTGAGTTCGCCTCGTCCGTCCAGACGAACGGGCCGGATGACTTCCTCGTCAGCTCATGCAGAGGGGCCGCTAAGGCGCTGAAGTTGCGGACGAACTTCGCGTAGTATTGCGCCAGGCAAAAAAAGCTGACGGCTTGGCTTCGATCCTTTGGAGTCGGCCAGGATGCCACCGCTTTGACCTTATCCGGGTTGGTGTGTACGCCATCTCCGTCAATAACATGGCCAAGGAAATCTAGATGTCTACAGAAAAGTTTGCACTTCTCGAGGTTCAAAAGGAAGTTTGCCTTCCGGACCGACAACAGTACCTCCCGAAGGCTCTTCATGACCTCCTCGAACGAGGCACCCGGGACAACTATGTCGTCGAGGTAGACCCTGGAGATGTGGCGGGGAATAAGACGGTCCATCAGGCGCTGGAAAGTGGCCGGCGCGTTGCACAGACCGAACGGCATCCTCTTGAATTCGTAGAGACCGTGTCCGGGTAGGCAGAAGGCGGTCTTGGCCCTGGCCTCCGCGGAGAGAGGAATGTTCCAGTATCCCCAGCGCAAGTCTAGGGAACACAACCAGGACGCGCCTCGCAAGGAGTCCAACGTGTCATCAATACGAGGAAGAGGATAGGCGTCCTTTCTAGTCACGCAGTTCAGCAGCCTGTAGTCGATCGCGAACCGGGTGGTGCCATCCTTCTTGTCGAGGAGCACGGCGGGCGACGACCAAGGCGAGTCGGACGGGCCAATGACGTCCTTCTCAAGTATGTCCGCGATGCACGCGTCCGCCCTTTGCTGCTTGTGGAGGGGGAGACGGCGCGGTGCTTGCTTGATCGGAGGCGTGTCTCCCGTGTCAATTGTGTGCTCCACCAGCGTGCAGTGACCTTTTTCACCCGAACAAGAGAAAACGTCCCGAAATTCAATGAGGAGTTCTCTCACCTCGGATTTTTCTGCAGGCGACAGGTCGGCGCTGCAGGCGCTTAGGAGCTCCTCCAGGCGAGACGGCAGCGTCGTCGCGTTCTCGGGGAAGGGCTGCACGCTGGCGGCCGAGACTGGCATGGCCTCGGCCACCTCCAAGCGCATGATGCAGGAGCCGCGGCGAAACGCACGGGGCCTGTCACCGTCGTTCCTCACTCGCATGACAAGAGAGCGCCCGCCCTCGTCAACTAAGAGTTCGCCGTCAGCTTGGAGACCTGCTGGCAAGCGAACAGACTGGGCGGCGCACCTCGTGCTCCGCACCATGACGGCTCTCACGGGTCCACACGTGAGGTCCCCCGGTGCCCACGGGTCCACACGCAGGATGTCCCCCGGTGCCCACGGGTCCACACGCAGGGTCCCACGTTGTTCCCCCGCTGGCACGGGGTCCACACGCGGACTTCTCCCCCGTTGGCCCGGGGTTCACACGCGGGCAGCTTGCGTCCTGTCAGGGTCGGACAGTTCGCCGGCACGCGCACGGTCTTGTCGGGCTCCTTGCGGAGGGAGGTTGATCAGGCCGCCCTCCACGGAGTTGCCGAGAATGGCCATGGCGCGCACAGACACCGCCTCATCAGTCCACTCGGCACAGTCACTCACCCGCACAGGCACAAGCACCTCACCGCGCGCAGGGACGCACACGCGCTCGACGCACACGACTCGCAAGTTAGCGAGGACGCCGGGCAGGGGCCGGGCGATCCTGGTGAGCTGCACCCACACGCCGTTGCGGAGCTGCATGCGGTCGCGCCCGACATCGATGTTAGTGACGTGTGTCGCCACAAAGTCAGCGCCCAACAAGCACTGGTCGCGTGTGTCCCCCTCGGCGATGGACAGAGGGAGGTTGGTGCCGCCGATGGTGATCTGGACTGGACGCGGGCCATGCAGTGCGCTGGGGGGCTGCCCGTCGAACGCACCGTGGGCGGGTATAACTGGAAGGCTAAGATGAGGCACGAGACCGCGCCGAGCAACCGTGCTCTGGCAGCCCGTGTTCAGGACATAGCGACATCTTTTACCGTCCAGCGCGCCGTCGACATACCAGGTGACTCGTTGAAGTGGCGGAGCGTCAGGATGGGCGTTTGCCGGTGTAGTAGTCGATACCTTGCCCGCGGATACGGCTAGCGCCCGTTTCCCGAACGGCAGCCGGAGTCGTACTTGCGCTCACCCTGCTAGAAGTCGTGCGTGCGCTTGCCTCCGCTGTCGCGGCGGCCGCGCGAGTCGCTGGAAGATTTGGGGCAAGCACGAGCCATGTGGCCGGTCCTCCCGCAGGTGAAGCAGGCTCCACGCTCCAGGGCGTCGCTGCGGTCGGGCCGCTCACGCTCTCGTCGGTCATGGTGGCCGTGACGAGGGGAGCGGGACCGCGAGCGCCGCCGGCGGTCAGCGCTGCTGCTGGGCACAAGGTTGCGCACCAGGGCGCGCATCTCGTCGAGCAGTTTCTCCATGCGCTGCTCGGCGCCAGCTCCGGCGGGAGCGACACGGCGGGCAGCCACGTCGTCGTCCTGGTCCTCGGTACGGCTAGAAGCAAGCTCTGCAGGAACAACCCGGGCGAGACGTACCCGTTTGCTTGGCGGCTCCAGCTGGTCAACTGCCTCCACGTTCACGGCCGCTGAGTGGCCTCGGTGAGGTCGAGGGGCTGGCGCAGGCGGACGGCGCGCCGCACGTCAGCGTCCCGGATCCCGTTGAGGAATGACTTCTTTGCCACCGTCTGGATGGCGGGAGTCCGGCCAAGTGGGGTAGGCGACGCAGGCAAGGCGCAGCACGTCCGCACCGAAGTCGCGCGGGGACTCGTTGGCCTGCTGGGTCCGCCGGTCGAGCTCGGCTTCCGCCACAGCAGCGCCGCGGGACGAATCGAAGTGCTCGCGCAGCCGCGCGCTCAGCTGGTCGAAGTTCAAGAAACCAGTCGGGGGGAGCGTCTGCACGAGGTCAGCGGCAGGGCCTTCCAAAGCGTTGAGCAGGCGGCGGCACTTTTCCTCAGCGGACCAGCCGTTGGCAGCCGCAGCCGACTGAAACTGCGCCTCAAAGACACACCAGGACCGCGAGCCGTCGTAGCTGGGGACCTTTACGTACCGGTCAGGGCGCGGCTGCTGTTGGCGCATACAGAGCTCACTCATTTGGCGGAGGAGATCGCTGTTGAGCGCCTGCAGGGTCGTAGAAGCTTGAGCGCAGCGGTCCAAGATGTCCTGGACGCCGTCCCCCGCACCACGCGAACCGTGCTGGCGGCGTTCTCGGTCAGAGGGCATGTTGACGGCGATGGAAGGCGCACGGGACACGAATCCCACTTCTGACACCAATTGTAGAGAGCGTGGGTGCGTGGATGTGGGGCTCAGGGAATGACCACGGACAGATTCACGAGGGGACACAGAGACGTCTATTCCAAGCAAGGGTCAACAGTCGAATGGTAGTCAGGAGAGAGGCCAGTAGTTAGGGACGCGTTACAATAATGACGGAGGTGGGGGGAATGCGCGACAGTGAGATCGTTTGGGGCACGGCCAGAGAATCTGACCGGAAGAGACCGGCGGGCATTTCTCTACAATACCATATGGTCCCCTTTGACACACGCGCACCAAGAAGAAAGCGGGCCGAAGGCCCGCAACAGGGATATTTACGGATATTTATGATGAAGCGCAAGGATCGACCCAATACGGTATTTCACTTCATTTAAACCGGATACAAAGAAGAAAAGTATTGCTTCCTGATTTGTTTCCTCCTTGACGCTGATTGGCTGATGCAGTTGAAGTTTTTGGACTGACCGAAAGGTCTGCGACCGCCCTACTGGCGTGCCCGAGAACTTCGTCGGCGTAAGCCAATCGGCGTCAAGGAGGAAACAATTCAGGAAGCAATTCTTCTTCGGATCCGGTTTGAATGGAGTGAAATACCCTATTGTCGGGCGAAATGCCCGACAAAAACGCCACCGGCAGGCAAGAGAAGAAGGCAAGCATCCTGCCGAACGGCGTTGCCAGCGAATCAGACTGGCACTGGCAACGAGGTTTGGCGGGAGCGCGGGCCCCCTAGTTACCGTCAAAGCATGCACATTCTAAATTTCCACAAGACTGATTTCAGTTTGACTTTAGAATAAAATGAACAGTTTTAAATTCTTCCAGTGTGCTTGTTAATATAATTAAATTTCTACGGTCAGTTCATTTTCCACGGTATGGGGCCAAATCAGACAAACTTTTCGCGATTCTAGACAGCAGCTTCGTTGCCAAAATTCCAGAAAAAACGGTACAAAATTGGGATTTGTTTGTGGTTTGTGTTAAGTGGAATAATCTAACTACTGCAAGTTTCTGTCTGCCGTAGCTCCGTGAAATGCGAACACTTCTGCAGCACTCATTTAGATCCATCGAGTACAAGCTGGCACCAATAGAAGCGCGGAAGGCTACCATTTTCTGCCTGAGACGGGCGCGTACAACCTGCAGGTTTGTTTTTTCCTACCCTAGAGCCATTTTTTTTTTCAATCACAATTTCATGAAAATGTTCGGAAGCACTTACACAAACATTGTAAATGTACACTGGTAAAACTAAGGCGTAACTGTACGCTTGAATGAAGCATACAGTTACGCTTGAAGACGTTACGCTTGAAATCAAGCGTACGACAGACATTCTCCCATGCATTTAGATAGGACGAATCGGAGCTGATCGACCCATTACGCTTGATTTCAAGCGTAATCTTGAAAATGGGGCGTAAGGCTACGCCTTAGTTTTACCAGTGTAATAACAAGAATGTTGTGAACAGTAATAACAGTTCTGCTACGAATAGAAATAACAGTGTGGTATGAATAGTAATAACAGTTCGAGCCACCGCACTGGAGGTAGGGCACCGCCCCGCCCCGCCCTCCTCACCCACCCCCCAAGCGCCGCCCCGGACCCTCACTCAGGTAGGTGACCGCCGGGAAGGCGAGGTGACCGGCGGGAAGGAGGTGACCAGTGGGGTTATATACTACTGACGCTGACTGACTCACCAGGACGGCAAGAGACGATGATGGACCTCCCAGGACGGCCGGGGACGCCGTCGGACCAATCAGGACGGCAAGAGACGCTGATGGACCTACCAGGACTGCTGGGGATGCCGTCGGACCAATCAGGACGGCAAGAGACGCTGATGGACCTACCAGGACTGCTGGGGACGCCGTCGGACCAATCAGGACGGCAAGAGACGCCGATGGACCCGCCAGGGCAGCTGGGGACGCCGACGGACTCATCAGGAGGGCAGCGGACTCTGACGGACCCACCAGGACGGCTGGGGACGCCGCAGACCGCCCAGGACGGCAAGAGACGCCGACGGACCCGCCAGGACCTCAGGCGACGACGTTAAACCATCTTGGACGCCTGCGGAAGGAACACCGGCCTGGGCGGATATGGACGCTTGTGGACCGGCTCTGTCATTAGGGGAAGTAGACAGAGTTGGCCAGACGGCTGGTGACGCTGACGGTCCCGTGCGGACCGTAGGCGACGCCGACGGACCAACCCGGACGGTGGGCGACTATTAATGTCAGTTGAGGATGGAGCCGCGGACGGCTATTGACGACTTAGGACGATGAGGACGTTTGTGGACACTTTTGGACTTAATGAAGCGGCGACGAAATGCGACACTGTAAGACGATGACTTTTTCGGACGAATAGCGACGTACAGTAGGTACGTTTGCGGACGTTTGCAGACCTTTCCTGACGTAGAGAACGTGATTTGACTGATTCGGACCAGTCCTGACGGCATTTGGTTCGTCACAACTCGTCACTGTTCCCATCAGGGAATGTCCGTCTGTCTGTCTGTGTGTGTGTGTGTCTGTTCGCACGATCACTCGAGAACGAGTTAAGATATCGACCTGAAATTTTTACTGTAGCTTCTTATTGTTCTGAAAATTCACAACATGGGTTGGAAAATGTTGGGTCCTTATGAAGGCATACATTTTTTGTCGGATTGTGTACCGCTCTTCGCCAAATTCATCCTGCCCACTCCAGACTTCCCACTCGGTACAGTATTAGTTACCTGGACTCAAACAGCTGCCCTGCAGGGTAGAAACCCGCACCGTTCTCCACTCAGCTACTAGCGCCCGTGAGATTCACTCCGGTGCACAGTGGGACAGAATCCCCTCCAAAAGTGACAAAAATCAAATTTTTGAACAATGCAGCAGAGCGATTTTGAAGATACAGTCA
Source organism: Frankliniella fusca (assembly GCA_029379305.1). Classification (NCBI taxonomy): domain Eukaryota; kingdom Metazoa; phylum Arthropoda; class Insecta; order Thysanoptera; family Thripidae; genus Frankliniella; species Frankliniella fusca. Next base: position 41,038 of record JAHWGI010000260.1, read on the forward strand.
GATAGACCGATGTCTAAACTATCAGAAAGCAGCCTCTAAAAAGTTTTGTAATGGTCGCCCTTCCCTAGGGAAGCACCGGAAATTTCCGCTTAGAGCGCTCACTTCAGCGCGCCTTTTTTAGGCCCCCGTTAGGGGAGCCTATTGCTTTCGCCAGAAAGTTTTTTATTATCCTGTTTGACGATGGCCCCTTATGGGCGCAGCCGATCGTGCCCAAGCGATTCGTACAAGATTACAATGAAAAATACTACGAAAAATTAGAAAATTTTTGAGATAGGTCTGATGTCAAGCTGTCTATACGTTTTTGCATGAAATTAGTTTGCATCCTCAGTTTCTATGGTAATTGCGAGCCGAGCACCCTGTGCCGAGCCAAAATTGACACCCTCCAAAAGTCTCTGGCCAATAGAAATGATTCGCGCGAAAATCCAGCCAATAAAAACGTCCGCCTGTTGCTTTGTACCTCGATATCCAAAAGTTTCACCGCAAGGAGTGGTCACGTCAGAATCGTTGCAGATTCACGCCGTGTAAAAGGGTCCACCACCAAGAGAGTTTCAAACGTGACCACTAGCTGGCCGCCGCGGCTCCTGATTGTTGGCTGGGACTGTAATTTCGCCGTGGGCGGGGCTTGTGACAATACCGCCAACCTCAGAGTAAATCCTCAATTCATGTTTTCACTGAAAGATACGAATAGGACAACCCGTGAGTTCCGTGTTAATGAGTGGAGGCTTGCACCGTTGTTTGCTAAAGGCCTGCAACATCATTTTACGTCGTTACTTAATCTAAAACTAGCAAAATATATTTTGAGTTGGTTTGAGTGGACCCCAAGGCGGCGTTGTTTATAGCTGGCCCGTTCGGCGCCATGTTTGTGTCTTAAATATGAGGCGGATAAAATTCACGATTTGGGCTCTCACAGAGCGTTTTGACCAAATATTTTTAATTTCTATTTCATTTAATGGTAAGTGTGTGGCAAATTTGAAACTAGAACCCTTTAATTCTTGCCTGGTGGTTCGATTTAGTGGTTGCCAAGCGCGTTGTTGACAGCTGGCCCGCGCGGCGCCATGTTTGTGTTGGAAATGTGAGACGGATCAAATTCACGATTTGCCTCTGTGTCTGCCTCTGTGTTCCTTGTGAATGTGTAGTGGCTCCCATAACTGTGTGCTAAAGGCCTGCAACATAACTTGACGTCGTCACCAAATTAAAAACTTGCCAAATATATTCTAGGTTGGTTTGAGGTGGACGCGTGAGGCCCCGCGCTGGCCTTCCCCAAACATGGCCGCCACGGCCCAGCTGGCTGCGGATTGTCTAGCCTACGTTTGCCCTGCGGCCAGGAGTGCCAGTGCGCCAGCTCGCAAAGCCGAATCGGCATTGTCGCAGGCTCGGGTGCTCGGGCGCTCGGCCGCTCGGCCCCTCTGCCCCTCTGCGCGGCGCGCAGGGGAGGAAGGAGGACCGTGGTATATTCAGTTACTTAACCAAAATAGACGAAAAAAATAAATAATAGCTCAATTTTTGGGACTTCTGTTTAGCGGATAAAATCATTAAATTCGTGATGTGATTCTCGCAAATAGTTCTGACTGAAGTTCTTTCTCATTCTGTGGCTAGTTTTAAAATCTAGGGGGCCGTTTAACGCGTTAGCGTTAGAATTTTTTTTTTTTCGATTTCAAAAGTTATCTGCGAGTTTCCGGGCAAAGTTATTTGATGCCTGTGGGCATAAAATGAAAGATTGGACCATGCTCTACATATTCCTTGCACGCAGACGCCCCTCTTTCACTTCCAAGCACCATAAAATAGTGTATTTCTTTCACCCTGTCACTTTCCTCAGTCAAATGGTATCTTTTTAGTTACAGTTCGATTCCTGTGGTTTCATGCGGTCTTCTTGGTACCAAACTGTAGGGGACGACCTACTCTTTGATACCGAATCGACTTATTTTGCGTACACATGCGAACAGGCCGCTGCCGGTGCTTAGCTAACAATTGACCCAGGCGGGTGCGGTGGGCAGGCAAGTGCTCGTCATGGTGGCCCCTTTTTACCTGATTCCGCACCTTTCACCTCAAAATTGACTTCAAAAACAGAAAGCACATGTTCAAAAACCCTTCAGACAGTAATAGCACTATAATTCAAAAGAAAGATCTGTTGAAAATTATTTTTGTCACTTTTTTCAGGATTTTGTCCCACTGTGCGGCGGCGGGAGTAGTATAACTGGTACTGGGTAGCGGTTATCTACCTTCCAGGGGCAGCATACTTTTACACGGTGCAGCCTGACACTCGCTCCCGTTATCTACCTTCCGGCGATAAGATATTCTCTGGGGCCTGCAATCTGACACTGGGTAGCGGTTATCTACCTTCCAGGGGCAGCCTTTTCTGCCAGGGGCAGCATATTTTTTCACTGACACTGGCTGACACTGGCTACCGGTTTTTACTCTCCAGGTTGCCTACCTCCTGGGGGTTACCTAAAATGGCGTGAGTGCAGTATTTTTGCGTATCAATCAGGCGCTTTTTTTTAAAAAAAAAAAAGGATTTAGGAATTTCAATTCAATAACTTCAACCCAAAACCGTATTTCTTCAAAACTTTATGGATTATTTAAATTGATTTTTTAAAACCATTTTCTTTTCTTACAACATATTTGTGCTTTTTTTTCTATTTTTGGAGAACCTGTTTTTCAAACTTCAACCTAAACACCGTATTTTTTTAAAAAAAATATTGATTTTCTAAATTGATTTTTTTAAATCAACATATTTGTGCCTTTTTTCTTTTTTTTTTAGGAGAACCCGTTTTTTTTTTCTTTCAAAGTATAACTGACACTATGTCCCGGTTATTTCAGCATTTTTTTAAAATCACAGAATGACTGACACTGGCTACCGGTTTTATCTACGTTCCAGGGGCAACATGGGGTCAGCCTGACACTGGCTACCGGTATCTACCTTCCAGGGGGCAAGCTATTTAAAAATCTGGTCTCCTTTCCTTTTGGGTTGATACTAGCAGTCGATTTTAATTAGTGTCAAGTCAACCTACTTATCATCACTTCTCCCATTTTTTTCCCGTTTTGAATATCAATGTCGGAAATCGATATCGAACATCGATGAGGAAAATAAAACATCTTTCAGAGGTATTTTTACTAGCTATGAGATTTATTAAATACAATGATTATATTTTATAATTTGATTACATAATATTTCAAACCGCATATTGAATTTATTGATTATTGGTTTGATGACAAGTAACACTTCAAACGATTTGTTCGTCTTCTTGTATGTGTGGTGGAGGTTTGTCCCTGTGATTGGTTTCCTCCTGTCTGTCTTCTTGTATACCGTATATTGAATGTATTGATTATTCGTTCGATTACATGTCACAATTCAAACGATTTGTTCGTCTTCTTGTATCAGTGGTCGTGGTGTGTCCCTTAGTTTCTTCCTGTCTGTCTTCTTGTATCTGAGGTGGAGGTGTGTTCCACTAGTCCCTGTGATTAGTTTTCTCCCGTCTGTCCATCTGCTGTGTTTGGAGTTGTGTGGTGGAGTGGAGTGTGTATGTAGACTGTGCCGTCTGCCTCAGCGCTGGCGACTTTTATGAAGTCGCCAACACTGGACCTACCGGCCTCGGCGGCTCGGCCGCCTTGTCCGGTCTCGCTGGCTCTGTCATTCTCCTTCCTTGCTGCTTGCGATTGGTACCCCACCCCCCTGACAGAGCTCCCTTCCATGCCTCGTTCCCCCCGTTTTCTTTGTGATCTTGTCATGAGGGCGCTAGTGAGTCATACCGTCTGCCTTGCATTTCCCCTCGTGCGGTCTTCAGCCGCCGGGCCGTGTTCCCCACTTTCCCTGTCTCCCCCACTCGCCTTGCCGTGTAGAGACCCCCTCCGTAGGTCCACGAGCCTTGCCTTCCCCCTTTCCCCTCCCCGCCTCCCCGCAGAGGCCCTCATCTGACGAGCGCACAGCATAGTGTTCGCCCTGCATTTCCCCTCTCGCGGTCCTCGTCCGCCGGGCCGAGTTCTGCTCTATGCCCCGTTCCCCTCTCGTCTTCAACTTGATTGGCGCTGCACTTGGTCATTCCCTACCCCTTCCATAAGCCGTTCACTTCTCCTCTCCTCTCAGGCTCCTGGCGTTGACCCCCACCTCTGCGTGGCCCCCTCTTCTTCTACTCGCTTGATGATGCACGTGGGCATTCCCTATCTCCCCCTTGTCTCCCCATCCTCCTTTCACGTCACCGCAGGCGCGGCCGCGGGCGTCGTAGGCCTTATCTCATCCGTTTCGCCTGCTCCTCCGTCTTCTGCGTTTGTATTTGTCTCTGACGATGAATCAATATTGGACTGACTTGACTGATGAACATATGTGGTTTCATTTCGGCGCGAAGTTTGACAGAAGAAATCAAAACAACTAAAGATAAAAGATAATATTGCAAATAATAAAAATATAAACATTTCAGTTTGGAAGCTGTCTTGTGCATCTTTTGTATCATATGAATTTTTCATTTTTCTTTCCCAAAGTGTGAGCCTATAGCTCCGTCGCCTTGCGGTGCTAGCGCGTGTCTGGGCTTGCTAGTGATCCCACTCGGTTTGTATACTGTAACTGGAGTCCTTCCTTCTCGGGGCCCTGACCTTGTGTCGCAGCCGCAGAGCTAGGTCGGGTCTTCAACGTGTTTCTGAATTTGTACTAGATTTTAGGTCTCCCACTCGTCGCCGCCCCGCGCCACCGCCCCGCCCCGCCGCCCCGCCGCCCCGCCGCCCCGCCGCCCCGCCGCCCCGCGCCGCCGCCCCGCGCCGCCCCGGCCCGGCCCGGCCCGGCCCCCGGTCCGACGCATCGTCCCGCCGTGCCCTACGCGGCCCCACCTTGTTCCCCCGGCCCGGCTCGTCAAGGACATGACACATGACTCGTAGGCGCTAGTATCGCGTACCGTCTCCGCTGGACTGTGTTCGTCCGTGCTCCGAGTGAGGGCGTGGGCTGTTCTATTCGCGTCATGTGTGCACCTTAATGCGTGTTCCTCTCTTTGGACATGCGTGCACGGATTTTTTTAGGGGAGGGGGGGGATCGGGAACTAAATAATATCACCATACATTGGTTTTGTGTTTTATTATTATTTTTTACATATTCTCTTGTTACAACATGTTTGTGCTTTTTTTGGTAGTACATCGTCACAAAGTTTTACATTTTTGGCATATCGTTGGAACATTTTGTTGACCATTTCGTCATTTTGATTACAATCAGTTGTAAAATAAGATAAAAATTCTTGCATGGAGAAACCATGCGCCTTAAACAAGAGGTACATGGTACAATATTGTCCACAAACGGCTGAATCAATTGATTGTAAATCTATAGTGTTTTTCTTCCAGAGCGAACATTGACGATCCATGAACTGCCTTATTTTTGGTACATATGGCCCCAGTCCATAAGAGCAAAAGTGTTCACCTCGTCCGTAACACCCCAAATAGATCGCTTGCCAGTGGGCACCCGGCTTTTTGATTGGATCCGTATTCACTATGATGAGTGCAGGTTTCTGTTGAATGGTGCGTGGCAAAGTGTCAGACGCAAACACCCCCGCAAAGTACGGTGCGGCGTGGGGATCTTTTAGAAGGACCGCCTCCAATGTGTACCCATCCATTTTTTTCAAACACCGTAGTCAACGACCACGTTTCGATTCTTATCGATTTCTATAAGGTTATTGAATTCCGAGAAAACGATACAGTTTACTGCTGTTGTTAATGGTTTTGCAAATTTTACTTCCATTCGCACAATGCCTTGGCGCTGCAAGTTCCAATGGCTTTCGTTTGCCGACAAGTCTTGGGAAATATCAAATGCGTACAATGTATATCCCCCGAGGATATTCTGCATACGTTATATCGTTCCCTTCATCCTTCCAATGTATACCGGTGCCACTGAATAGCGTGTTATATGCGTCAATATGCAAATTGCGTTCAAAGTCTGGTGTAAGGGGCTGTGCTGGGATTTGTTGTGTGTCAACAAACAAGCTTAAATAATTTAGATTAAAATGTTGAAAATTGTAAGGATTGCTTTGGTAATGTCCGTTGAAGGCTTGATTGGTAACAAATCCAATGATTATTCTTTTTGGAATTTGTCCGAGGTGCAAATTTGAAATGGTTTTGTCTTGAAGTCCTGCAGGAATGGTTATGGTTTTCAAATCAACTCTGGTCAGAGGGTATTTTGCGGGTGCTTTCTCTAATGCTGCTGCGTGACCAAGTAGCACCGTGGGTGATATCCGTACTTTTCGCACGAGGAGAGTAGCATCCAGAATGAGCAGCTTTTCGTTTTGAAATGTTGACATGAGCACGAAGGGATCACGTTGCCGAGTGAGTTTTATTCGCAATTCCACGTTATTTAAAAGAAATCGATCTTGATTGAAGAAATCACTATGAATTGGTCCCATAACCTCAAACATCTTACTGTTTTTGGTTAGTTCATGGCGTGCTTTCAGTCCCTCATTGTTTTGTGGTTTTACTTCATCCATGTATCCTGCTGTGTCTTTGTACCACATTCGCATCGACATGTGTGAGTTTTTAGCTGGCGCGTCGTAGGCAAGGAGTGATTCAATGTAACTTCTGTAAGGATAAGTCATCGCAGACTGTGAAATCACTTTCTGATTCAATGAAACGTCCACTTGACTCCAAAGCGAATGTAATAGATAGTTTATAGGCGTGGCTTCATTTTTGTCATCCGCCGTAAAATCCAAGTCCTGTGAATCCACAATTTTTCCTCTGACTTGAAGCAATGTGTGTGCTGGGTCAATATACTCATTCCCTGTACCTGGTACACAAAATTCTACGGTGTTTGACTGATCAATACTTGTGATAGGTTTGTAGGGTATCCATTGTCCACCCTCTAATACTGTTTGTGTCGGTGGTATCGCCCATAAATCAAGTTCTGTTCGAAGGGCCTCAACAGAGGCATTGTGTAAAAATGACATTTTAAAAAATGTCTCCTGGGTCTGGCTTTGACCTCTTTTGTGTCTTTCCTGTGCGAGGTTCGCGCAAAGACTGAAAATATACCTCGGCTTTCCTTCGCTTTATACCATTTCCACTCATCCTACTAACTAGATTTCGCCCTGCTTCTGAAAGGTGCTGTTTTAAACTGGTATTCAGTGGTACATCCCCAGACGCGGCGTCTGCTAGTATGTGGCTTCCAGCACGAAGAGCCTCACGCCCTACCACACTGGCACCTTGTTTCAAGAATGGAAAAATACTGCGAAACAGTCCCCCTAGCAGACTCCCGATCCCTGCTCCCTTCTGTGTGGATGACCCCGCAAAGTAACCCATACCAGACCCTGTTTGGGCCTGTTGAACGTAATATTCTTCAATGTGGGACATGCTTCTGTTAACCGCACCGTCTAAAGTGACACAAAAGCGTTGAAGTTCCGTGATCAAATGGTGTGAATTTCCCAGTGTGCGTTCTTATATTTATTTCTAAGGTGTGTTAGACATGCATAGCCTTTAAATTCTCGCGCTCACAAGGAGGAACTAGCGTCATGGCCAGCGCCTGCTGGAAAGCCCCGCGAAGCGACTATCCGCCGCGGGGTGCTACCCGATCCATCCCCGCGAGGGTTGGATCGGAGAGCAGCGCGACACGTCAGACGCGCATCGGCCTTCGGCTTGATCACACCTCAGCTCAACGTAAGTACTTGGTGGCCGGCCCTGTGAATCTGAATTCTTGGTACTTCTTTTCTTACACCCTTCCACCGTCGTGACTACACCCTGCGTTGCGTGTCCGGGTGCGTGGTTTACCAATCACGGTCTTAGTTTCCCACACCCGGCGCGACCCAACACTTGGTGGAGCTTGCGGACTCACTGCCCACGTGGTCTCTACATGTGCAGTGAGGGTCTCTGTACTTTACTTGCCGTCTCCCTAGGCTTCTTCTACTTCTAGGACTAGGCTAGGTAAAAACTGTTTAGGCGGAGTTAGTACTCCAGCTATTTTTCAGTTTATTTTTTTCCCACGTGGTCATACGACACGTGGGCAGAAGGCCCACAAAAACCTGTGTTGCGGGCGCGTTTAGTTTTCTGCCAGTGGTATCTTATGGGGAAACCCGTCGCCCGGCGTTAACTCTCTGTGTTTTAGCCACACATTTTGTTTTTTAATTTTGGATTAGTTGTAGGTTGTAAAAGGTAGGCTGCTGAGGGTCTATCGTTCAGCGTAGTTATTATTATTGTTTTTTTTTAAATCTTGTATTTTGTAGTGTTAAATTATTTCGGCCATTTCAACCTTTGAGCGGAAATTTTGCTCGTTTTTTTTTCAATCCTCGTGTGGTTTTTGGTACGTGTCCACTGTCGGGTGGAGGCCGTCGCTCCCCGACCGATCAGGGGTGTCGGGTTACAGTAGGCTGCTCGCTCGCCGCCGCGCCGATTTGCTGACCCGCGAGATCGCGACTTGGGTGCACCTGCCCCGAGCCACGCAGTGCTGCCAACTGTGGACGCGGAATTTTTTTTTCTTCTCTCCCTCCTCATAAAGTCAACTCTAAAACTTATTTAGGTGCATTTTTCAAAATTTTGCCGACCAGTCTTTTTTGGCTTCTTGTTTTTTTTTCTCTCATTTTTGGGGATGGAATGTTGTTGTGTGCAATGTGCTAATTAGTTCATATGGCGACTACGCCTACAACAGAGTCGTTATTAAAAGTGTACACTGGCTACATACACAGCGCTCCTTGGGAACAACGCTGTTTATCTCTCAGGTACTATTTGGCAGCCAAGGAGAACGACATTGTTCCGAAAGTTGTGATTTGGAACTTGGCAAACTTCGCTAATGCGGAGCCAGCTCTGCGGGTAGTGCACACTGTTCTCCTTGAAGTTGCGGAGCAGATCGAGGCCAGAGGTTCGGCACGCCGTCCTCGTTTTAACGTCCAGCAGTTGAAACGGGTCGTCCAGGATTTTCGCCCCCAGGACAGGGCAGATCTAGGCGTTACGTGGGCGGAGTCTGACGCAGACGACGCGCACAACCCGTCACATTTGGCATTTAAATTACCAGTCGTTGTTGACTTGACAAAATTACATGCTTACATAAACTCAGTTTGTAACAAGTACAGGATCGCATCAAACAGTGCAAACAGGTTCCAAATCCTACGGGAGTGTTTACGATTCTTGTCCAAGGGTGCGTCACTAAACGCTTCTGAGTCCCTGGCTGCAAGTATCGGTCAGCACGCGCAGCCCCCGCACTGCGCTGTCCCCCCTCTCCGCGCGCGCCCGCGCTCGCTGTCCCCCGACCCTCGCGCGTCATCGCGCGCACGGGCCGCCAGCGGCGATACCCCACGCCCGCGGGGCCCTTCCCCCCCGCGCGCACGCGCCCCCCTCTCCCCCCTGCCCCCTCCGCCTGTCGGCAGCTCTGTGTCACCGGAGCAGCGCCGGTCACTAGAGCAGCAGCAGCCAGCTGGTGCCGCACCGGGTCAACGGCCACTCACGGGGCTACGAGAGACGGAGAGGAGTCCCCGTTTTGTCGTGTCTGTGACACCAGAGGAGCCACTAGGTTTAACGTGTGACGCTAGACAGCTACGCAAAGTCCTTGCAGCAACCAGGGTTCCCGCCCCTAAGGTTATTTTTTTCCACCTTTCTCGGGCTACGTCAGAGGATTGCACAGACTTAGCGAGGAAAACCGCCAGTGCTTTGTTGGAAGTCCAACACACAGGGACAAGTGGTTACCGGGGTGACGAGTGGTTAACAGAGTCATCAAGGGCAGTAGCTTCTATTCTAGCAAGGGTCCGCTCGGCCAGTAGTTTAAGGGAGAACAGGCCACACATTTGCTCGGCGTCAGTTACGGCGGCTGACCTTAACGTCACAGACAACCTAGTAATAGACTTACAGGCGTTGCTTGAATTAGTTGAGGGGCTGCGAGAGGAATACAGGTGTAAATTGGGAAGAACACTATCATTTTGCGATAGTGTGAGTGTAATTATTTCGTGGCTCGCCGACAACGAGCGACAGCGAGCTGCAGTTAGCTGCAGTAATCTCCCCCCCAACACAACAGCACCTATTTACGAGGAGGTACCAGACCACACTAGGATGGCGTCGGGGAGGTCCGAAGGGTTTGAGGACCTGGGGTCTCCGCCGTCGTCCCCGCCAAGGTCCCCACCGCCCAATGGGGACTGGCGGGCCCCGCCGGGGCATTCCCGTCCCTTTGTCGTCTCACAAGTAGACGATTTTAGTGGATTCCAGGCGTTTGGGGGTGGTCCGAGAGAGGATCCGCGTCCCATCGCGTATGGGCCTAGGCTAGAGGTTCCACGCCTTAAGGATATTATAGATGTTAAGGAATTTTTGATCAAATTTGGTCGGATTATGGACCATTATGGGTATCCTGACAACACAAAAATTTTGTATTTTGAACAGGCAGTTAAGGGATCTCATGTGGAAGCCTGGCTGTCTAATTATTTAAGGTTACATCCCACTATAAGTTTTGGGTTATTAGAAAAGGCATTTAGGACTGCCTTTGCAGCTAAGGATGATTCACGCCAACTAAGGGCGTTAGTTAAGGCCAGAACCCTGAAAAAAGGTGAAGGCATTAGGGAATATTTTGTAGATAAATTAGTGTTGCTAAGTAGATATTCACGTGAAATGAGATTGGCTGATCAGATTGCATACATGAAGGAAGGGCTCCCAGTTAGCTTTCAGAAATTATTAATTGGAATGTCTTTTAAGTCAATGGAGGAAATGCTAGATTTTCTGGTAGACGCAGAAGCAGATGTAGCAGACTTGCAGGAGAGAAATATCCTGCCAGGGGGAAGTGTGGAAAAGAATGTTTCCATCCAGGAATCCCCATTAACAGCAATTGAAGGTCCTACCGGTCGTGTGGAAAAATTAGAGGAAGCTTTCCAAGCACTCCTTTTGGCAGTGACCGAAATTAAAGGTCACCTGGGAGAACGAAATTCTCGTTCCAGGGCGAATTCCAGGGATCGCAGGTGGGACAGACCTCGGTCCAGGGAGGTGTCGCGCGGGAATTATAGGGGACGCGACCAGACACCAGGTCGCCCTAGGGACAGGTCATACAGCAGGGATAGAGAGTCATCATACGACAGGAGCAGATACAGGAGAGATAGGAGTCCTGATAGGAGCCGCAGAGATTATTCCAGGGACAGCCGCAGGGATTATTCCAGGGACAGTCGAAGGGATTACTCCAGGGACAGCCGGAGGGACCGTTCCAGGGATTATTCCAGGGACGCCCAAAAAGATCACTCAAGGGGTGCACCTGACAGGGAACGTTCCAGGGATAGGTATGACGATAAATCAAGGGGCCGCTCAAAGGAACGTAGCGGCAGTAGTGACAGGAAAAATGAGGGATATAGATCAAATTCAAAAAACGGGAAGCGTTAGCTGTGGACACTTCCACCCCACAGCTAACGTCTTTTGAACTATTGCCTGTTGTCAGGGACAAGGATTCTTTGTTCCGCTGCTTCTCTCTTGCTTTATACGGGTATCAAAATGATTTCTGGGATGTCAAAAAACAAATTAATAGACATATTTTGAAAAATTGGGAAAATTTTGTGGGGTTGCTGGTTGACTTCAAGGGGACTTATTTTGCTTCAAGATCAAAGTACATGAAGCATACAAAACACCAGGGCAGTGTAGGCGAATTGCCGCATATCATAGCGGCTTCGGAAATTTTTGATTGTCCGGTCACGGTAGTAGAAGGGAAAGACTACACATATGTTGGGCAGGGCCGGCAAGGCAAAGAAATAGTTCTTCAAACTACCATATTGAACCATAGGCCGCACTATGACTTATTAGAATGTCGTAAATTCCCAGTGCGTTCTGATTTTTCATATGCAATGGCTTTGGGGGATGAGCCTGTGCCCGACACGGCGAAAGTTACACCGACACCGGTAAATTTTACAAGTCCCAATAGTTTTGGATTTCGGACAATGCCGCCTCCTCACACACAAACAACCTCATTCCCGGCACAGACAGGGGAAGGCGCTAAACCGCATCCGAGCCAGGAGAAACAAAAGAACACAAACACAAGGGAATGGCACACAGTTACACACAAGTCTAAACAACATAATCTAAATTCCATCATGCAACAAATTAACTTCACGACACCACTCCAGAACAAATTTCAGCTACTAAACGAACATTGCCCGGCGGACAAGGACATCAAAGTCACATGTGTTAAAAAGGGATCAGAAGTGTGCACAAAAATAAAAATCATTCCACATAAACAAAAACCTAAAACACACAAAAACCAAAAAGGCTCAGGAGACATTCTCCGGCTCACAGACAAAGGAATTAAGGATCAGGAGATACTAACACTGCACTCACCCCGCTGGACAAGCAAAGAACATGATGAGGAAGGGAACGGTGATGACGAACACAACATTGTTGCTCTTTTACCCGTTACTATTAAAACCGCAAAAGTGGAGGGTTTGCTGGACACAGGAGCTGTAGTAAGTGTAATGGAATACGCGTTGCTGAAGCGTACTCACCCTAACATCGAAATTAGTAGCACTTCCAGATCATTACAAGCAGCGAATAAAAACAAGATTAAGACTTATGGCACAGCCAGAGTCCCGTTCAAAATTGGGAAAATGGAATTTTCGTCAGTATTTTATATCTGTAAGGGTATTTCTTATGATATTATTCTCGGGAATAATTTTCTAAAGAATGCAAAAGCTGTTCTGGACTACGGTGCTATGCTGGTCACTCTTTCGCAGAAGAAAGAGAGGTTAAGATTTCGGTTTGGGGTGCCCTTCCGCGCAATTAAGTCCACGACGTGGGACTGTCCGTTTCAAAATTTAAATGTGGCTGAGGTATATTCAGGACCAAAATTCGTTAAATCAAAAGTCACAATTCGTATTCCAGCTCGAACCATTAAATGGGTAAAGGTAGCAATCTCCCCACACAACATATTACAGGACACACTATTCATAGGCAACCCACACCTATACAGACACAACAAAATTCTTGTTTCAGATTTTATACTAAAGCCAGGAGGACACCACTTTATACAAGTCATAAATACAGGAAATTCAGAAACTCAAATTTCTCCGTCACAAAACCTTGCGGTAGAAGACGGACACGAACATATTTTTTACGACACGTGTTTTCCCTTTAATGCTACAACACCGGTGGAAGACAAATCCCAGACAGTTAAAGAATTTGATTTTGACATTAATCCTAATTTAGACTCGGTGCAGATGGAAAAGGCAAAACGGCTCTTGGAAGAATTTCGGGATGTTTTTGTTAGTGATGTCTCTGAGTTGGGCGTGTGTCGGTATCCAGAGGTCAAAATAGACTATGACACAACAAAAATTGTTCGCCGTAGAAATTACAGAATGTCACCTGATCAGGAAAAATTTATTGAAAATTATATCCAAAAATTATTAAAGTCAGATTTGATAGAATATTGTACAAGTGTGTACTGCACGCCAATCTTGTGCGTCCCTAAATTCTCACCAGACCCGGCAAGGCCGCAATGGCGCTGGGTTCAAGATTTTCGGCAAATTAACAAGTTATTAAAGCCTATTGATTATCCGGTGTTGTCCCCCGATCAGATAATTGATAATACGTTTGGAAATAAATTTCATTCAGTAACAGATAACTGTAGTGGGTACAGCCAACTTCCACTCCATCCTGATTCCCGGGATATCACGGCTTTCGACACGCCGAGCGGGTCGCGTATGAGATGGAAAGTCCTGGCACAGGGTCTTTCTACAGCCCCCGCTATCTATGCGGTTGCAATGGATCATCTCCTCATGGAACTTAAAAAGGGACATAAAATTATGAATTATTTTGACGACACTCATTTGGGATCCCCTACGTTTTCGGAGCATTATGTACTCTTGGAACAATACTTACAACTCCTCCGCAAATTTAAAATTAAACTTAATATTAAAAAGTCTACTTTTTTCCAGCATTCTGTAAAACTTCTTGGTGTCCAGATAGATGGTACAGAAATCAAAATTTTGGAGAAACGCGTTAATGCTATTCGCGGCATGAAAGCACCCGCGAATAAAGACGCAGTTCGATCACTTTTAGGAGTTTTTGGTTATAATCGTAGATTTATCAAAAATTATGTGCATAAAGTAGCTCCACTTCAAAATTTAATGAAAGACGGCGTTGAATTTGTGTGGGGATCGGACCAACAACGAGCATTCGACCAAATTAAGGCCGATCTGTCGAATCCACCTGCACTGAGAATATTTAATCCACGGGCGAACAACAGGATAACTTGCGATGCGAGCCGGGTCGGTCTAGGTGTTTGTTATTATCAACAGTGTCCAAATTCTAAAAGATATCATCCGGTAGCATTTGCCTCGCGAAAATTGAAACCTTCAGAGAAAAATCTTCCAATCTACTATTTAGAATGTGCAGCATTAGTGTACGCATTTGTTCAATTTCATCATTATCTCCAAAATATCAACGTGGAAACGGAGGTTTGGACAGACCACGAGTCTTTGAAGGCTTTGTTAGGAACAAAAAACCCATCTGGGGTCCTAGCTAAATATGTTATATATTTATCCCAATATAAGTTTGTTATCCGATATCGTAAAGGAAAAGATAATGAGGCCGACACTCTCTCGCGTCACCCTGTAGATGACCCAGACACTACACTGGAAGAACTAGTGGACAGAAGGATGGCGGACAGGGTGCAGGCGGACCAACTGTTTCCTATGGCGAATGTACAGGCTCTTACACGTTTACAGTCTAAAACACAAACAGAGGAATTGGAACGGATAGCAGACATCAACAAAGCCATTTCGGACAAATTGCGGGTTTCCCCGGGAAATTTGGAATCGTCGGTGGATTTACACACACTGCAAAACGACGACAAACGTATTCGAGAAATCACAGAAACTCTTTCTACCGGATCAGAGGTTCCCGGTTACAGACTAATTAACGGAGTCCTCTATTGTAGTCATAATGGAAAACTGTTGTTTGTCGTCCCACAAAATTACATTACACACATTCTTCACGAATTTCATGACATGAGGGGACATACAAATCAAAAGTACACTAAATTGGCTATTCTATCTATGTTTTACTGGGAAAAAATGGCAAAGGACATTGGAATTTATTGCAAATCATGCCGTTATTGTCAGCTTCATAAGTCAGATAGGCAGAAGACAGGCCTTCTTAATCCAGTAATTGCGAAACGTCCTTTTGAAAACATCGCCTGTGACTTTATCGGCCCATTCCCTCTCTCCAAAAATAAATTTCAGCACGCCTGTGTAATTGTTGATTACTTTACAAAATTCATGGTAACTATTCCAGTACGGACGACGGATGCCATCACTGCCGTTCGTTGTCTTGAGTTCTTTACTCTCCGCTTCGGAGTACCGGCTTCATTCACATCAGATGGGGCCAGTTATTTTAATTCTGAAACATTTGACTTAGCCCTCCAAAAATTCCAAATTAAAGGTCGTCATTTTCGCAGAACACCACATTGTAACGGTCAGGTTGAAAAGTCAATTATGAAGTTAAAAAATAATTTGGCACAACTTTTATTGGAATTCCAGTCGTCATGGGATGATTATTTGGATCTGTCTACATTTATGTACAATGTTTCATTTCACAACACAATTAAAACAACACCTTTTCGGGCAGTACACGGGTATAACCCCGTCACACCGGGGATCTTGCAACTGTTTTCGGGAGCTGAGTCGGATACCGACATAAATGCCAAATTAAAAAAGCACAGGGAACTCATCAAAGATTTAAGGGTTCGGATAAGAACACAACAAAATTTGTGCAAAAAATATTATGATAAGAATAGGCAATTTTCGCAATTTAAAGTAGGCCAGCCTGTAAAAATTCGCAATGAATCCGACGAGCGGGGATTCCCTAAGAAAAAGAAGATTTGGCGGGGTCCATTCAAAATTGTCGGAAAACGATCGGATCGTTTTTACTTCGTGCTAACCCGTGTGGGATCCAGTACAGGGAAATCAACAAGGATAGTTAAGGAATACCATGTGCGGAATATTCGTCCTTATTTTAAACGGCCAAAGGTGCTGCGAGTTCAAAATTGAATGTTCCATTTCCGCGTCCTTTTCTTTTTATCTCTTCTTTTCTTCCTTTTTCCCCCAACCCTCTCACTCACTGTAACGTTTTTACGAAAATTCCTAGTAAATTTATTTTAACTAACAGTCATTCCCATGTTCGGTTTGTTTATTAGGTATCGTACGCTCCGAGTTGCTTCGGTCCAGATCACTAGTGCTGACGCCACCCGGGACAACAGTACGTTACGGTCAGAATGAAATTTAGAGAAATCAAAGGGGATTTGTTCGGAGCCAAGGAGTCTTTGGCTCATTGTGTCTCGGCAGACTTTCATATGTCTGCCGGAATAGCGAAGTTTTTCAAAACTCGATTTGGCCATCAGTCGCTCCTAAGGGCGGGCGATTGGGGAGTAGGCTCCACTGCGCGGGTGAAGGAAGGGAAGCGCTATATTTTCTACCTAGTCACTAAGCAAAAGTACTTCCAAAAGCCCACGTTAGATGGTGTGCGGCAGTCCCTAATTGAACTTGCGCGGTGGTGTGAGCTCCTTCGCTGCCCAGTACTGGCCATGCCCCGAGTTGCATCGGGGCTAGATGGTCATGACTGGAGTGTAATAAAGTCATTGATTTTCGAAATTTTTGGAGAAATGGATGTAGAGATAACAGTCTACTACAAATAGCAACTACAATTTGAAAAGTGTCGGCCCGGGACGGCGGATGGTAGGCTCAATTTTCTTATTTTTATCAAACCCCCCTCCCCACCTCGTTTATAAAGAACCGAATAAATTTTGTTGTTTTGGGGTTTTTCTCTTACTCAGGTGCATCGTTGGGGTCTTGTGTGCACTGCCCCATCGGTACGCATGATATGGCAAACCTTATCTGTATTCTTATTCTGTTTCTCCAAATCCCTTTGGGGTACAAATGGCTCTTGGGAATTTGGGGATCCGCTCTCAGCTACGACGGAAACGTCGGTAAGGTTGTCGACAGGACTTCACGCTATAGAAACAGGAAAAATTGCTGCAGAAGGCTTTGAAACTATGGAGTTGGAAATCGAGCTCGGTACGGTCCCGTTCAGACTTATTCGGCAACAAAGTAGTTATCTAACTGGGTATTTCTCGTCGGTCGCTTATGATTCACGAGTAGCGGCGGCTACATGGAACAAAACTGTTAATCAAATTTTGGATAATATCATTTTGGATAGAAAGGAACAGAACCTTCGTTTTAAGTCGAAAAGGGGTTTGGCTTTTATGGGAAGTGTTTTTTCATGGTGCTGCGACATCGTCACGGAGCACTCAATAGCACCGGTTGTTACGGATATGCAAAATTTTCATTCTAGTTTGGAACAGCTGAAATCTGCTCAGTCGTCTCTCCACAACAGCCTCAACCGCACTATCCTAACATTTCGTAATTTTTCAGTTGATGTACAAAAGTCCTTTGATGTTATTCGCCACGAGATGACAGAGTACAAGTACACACAACACCAAACTACTCAGGTTACTAGAAATAACGTGTACATGTCAAAACTAAACACCATCCTTCTACAAATAGTGTCTAATGAACTGGCGATTCGGACGGCACTATCCGACTGTCGCCGAGGAGTGTTGAGTCTGGAAGTGGTTCCAGTAGAAAGATTGACGGAAAAGATTGATCAGCTGATGAGCTTAGCACCGTATCGGGGGTTCCAATTGGCCGTAGAGAATGTAGAACAACTATACCTCGAAAAGTTAACTACATGTCAACTAACAGACGAGAAACTAAAAGTCTGGCTTAAAATTCCTTTGAAAACAGTTAATACCGAGTGGAAAATTATTTCTTTTTGGCCCATACCGTTTGCCTGGGAGGAAACGCTGTGCCGGTTATTCCAGGGAACGGAACCGGTGCTGGCGGCCACCAATAAGGACGTGGTTGTTCCCCTAACGGGGCCAGAACTTAAGCATTGCAAGGAGAACAATGTGTGCCAGGTCCCACGTATCGAGGGTAGTTACACCACCGTCGGGCAATGCCTGCGGGACTTCTATTCGGGCCGGACAGCAGCAGAATTAGCCAAGTCCTGCCCATTTCATTGTAAGCACAGTTCGACGCCGGAAATTCTGCAATTGGCGGCAGACCAATTTATTGTCGCGTCAGCGGGAAGCCACGCCATTTCGGTTCGATGTGGGAAATTTGTAACCAGACAAAATTCGCTGGGTTTTGGGTCATTCCGGTTCACGGTGCCGGGCAACTGCACGTTGTCGATCGACAACAACGTGGCAGTTAATAAAAGAGTCACAATGCCTCGGTCTGCGAGCACGGTACATGGGGTTGAGTTTGTGTTGCCAGCCGTGTGGACAACTCGGCTTAATGTAGAACTTGATTCAATTAGAGATTTTCCGAATGCACCTAAATTTGTAAATGATGATAAAATTCTAAACAGTTCTTGGCCACTGCATACAACAACGTTTTTAGAACCAGATTCGCTTCCAGCAGTGAATATAAAAGAGGTGAAAACTAGGGTCATGAAGGCATACAGATACTTCCCGGGGGAGGAGATAGTGCTATTGGCCGTTATAGGTGGACTAACTATACTGGCAATATTAAACACTTTCGGATTATTAATTTTGTATTTAAAAATCAAATGGGCCTGTAACAGCATTCCCCGGGGCCCAGTTTCGAAAATAACCAAAATTGTTGAGGTAGTGGACGATGATCCGGCCGAGGAAAGCGAGCGGCACGACCCGGCGCCAACAAGCATAAATTTTGCCACGGGCTCGGTGCGGCGGTCCATACGGGGTCGAGTTGATCAACGGGATCACAGACCAGAAAGCATACCACTAAGGCAGATGGCTGACACGCCACCCGTGGGAATTTTGTAGTGGAATAGTTTGTTAGTTGTTTATCTCTCTCTTTCTTTATCACTTCTCTCTCTCTCTCTCTCTCTCTCTCTCTCTCTCTCTCTCTCTCTCTCTCTCTCTCTCTCTTTCTCCTCTCTCGTTTCTGCCTCCCCTACCGTGCCATCAAGTGCTTGCGTATCGTGGGGTCAAGCTCCGAGGCCGAGCCGTCCGGGTCCACTGGGGTGCTCACCAGCCATCAACGAGTTGTGCACCCCAGCGCCACCAGCTCGGCATAGTGGTGACCTTCGTCGACTGCTGGGACGTGGGCTGGGCCACCAAGCTCTTCACCGGCCACACGGAGCGCTTCACCATCACGGACAGCAAGCACGAGAGCTGAAGGACCCGGTGAAGAACCTGCCCCGCGCCATCGGCATCTCCTGCCTCCTCATCACCATCGTGTACGTCTTCGCGTACGCCGCCTTCTACACCACGCTCTCGCCGGGCCGAGGTCCTCCAGTCCGAGGCCGTCGCCGTGACCGTCGCCAACCGCCTGTACGGCACCATGGCCTGGATCATCCCCGTGTTCGTCGCCATGTCCACCTTCAGCGCCGTCAACGGCGTACACGGCATCCTGCTCACGTCCTCGCGGCTGTTCTACGCCGGGGCCTGCGAGGGACAAATGCCCGAGATCCTCACCATGATTCAGATCCAGAGGCTGGCGCCCACGCCCGCCGTGTTGACCATCGCCCTGCTGTCGCTCCTTTACACCACTTGCCCTGCGTCGCCCTGCGCCGCCCTGATTGCCGCCCTGCGTCGGCCTGAGTCGCCCTGCGTCGCCCTGCGTCGCCCTGAGCACCGCCCTGCGCCGCCCTGAGCGCCGCCCTGCGCCGCCCTGAGCGCCGCCCTGCGCCGCCCTGAGCGCCGCCCTGCGCCGCCCTGCGCCGCCCTGCGCCGCCCTGCGCCGCCCTGAGCGCCGCCCTGAGCACCGCCCTGCGCCGCCCTGCGCCGCCCTGCGCCGCCCTGAGCGCCGCCCTGCGCCGCCCTGAGCGCCGCCCTGCGCCGCCCTGAGCGCCGCCCTGCGCCGCCCTGAGCGCCGCCCTGCGCCGCCCTGAGCGCCGCCCTGCGTCGCCCTGCGTCGCCCTGCGTCACCCTGCGTCGCCCTGAGCGTCGCCCTGAGCGCCGCCCTGAGCGCCGCCTTGAGCGCCGCCCTGCGTCGCCCTGAGCGAAGATTTAGGTTCTTTTTCATTACTTTGGAACAATACCGGATAAATTTGTTTCTCTTTCTCTCAGTTGCAACGCTTTCAGAAGATTTTTTTTTGTAAAAGCAATTCAAACCAAAGTTAAGGCCATAGCAAAAAATTAGTTTTAAGTGTTAAGTTGGGTAACATAAGCTTTTGGGTTCTTCTTTTTCTTCAG
Source organism: Frankliniella fusca (assembly GCA_029379305.1). Taxonomy (NCBI): domain Eukaryota; kingdom Metazoa; phylum Arthropoda; class Insecta; order Thysanoptera; family Thripidae; genus Frankliniella; species Frankliniella fusca. The sequence continues at coordinate 61,169 of JAHWGI010000260.1, forward strand.
TGTCCCATTTTCTTTAAGGTGTGGACACCTTTAGCTTTAGGGCCAGGGGGGTAAACAGATTAGGATTTTAGAATTGTATACGATATAGGTAATAAAAGGGGAAAACCGTTTTACGGAAAAAAAATTGACCCCAGTCGGCCAACAAGTACAGTTTTCAAAATTTAGTTCACAAAAAAAATAGAGTCACAAAATTATATCTGACGTTTATGTAAAGGATAAGACGCTATTTCGCTCTTGTGAGATTATTCGTTTGTGTTAGGTGAACAGATCGGGGACGATCTGCTTCAAAAGGGGGGGCATGTTAGACATGCATAGCCTTTAAATTCTCGCGCTCACAAGGAGGAACTAGCGTCATGGCCAGCGCCTGCTGGAAAGCCCCGCGAAGCGACTATCCGCCGCGGGGTGCTACCCGATCCATCCCCGCGAGGGTTGGATCGGAGAGCAGCGCGACACGTCAGACGCGCATCGGCCTTCGGCTTGATCACACCTCAGCTCAACGTAAGTACTTGGTGGCCGGCCCTGTGAATCTGAATTCTTGGTACTTCTTTTCTTACACCCTTCCACCGTCGTGACTACACCCTGCGTAGCGTGTCCGGGTGCGTGGTTTACCAATCACGGTCTTAGTTTCCCACACCCGGCGCGACCCAACACTAGGTGTCAAACGATTTTGTCTTCAGTTTAAAGTAGATTGGTGGGTCACATCGATAAGTAGTCATTCCCCCATATGTTTTTCGCGTTTCGACTGGAATAGTTCGTAGCAGCGGAGCTCGTGTGTGTCCCACAATTTGGTCTTCAATTATGTCCAAATACACAAACAGCTGCGGTGCTACTCCCAAACTTGTGTCAACTGGGTAAGTTCCTAAAAGTTCTGTGTTTGTTGAATAAGGGCCTGAGTGGAGCAAGCCAAGTTGATTGGCCAGGAGTGGCGAAAATGTGTATTTGGCATCTGGTGTACTTTTAAAGGGATGAAACAAAATGTAGCCTTCTGCTGTCAGTTCTACGACGCTAGATCTTCCGCGTCCGTCTGGTAGTTCCTCAATGGGTGTTAACTTTTCGTGCAAGGCAAACAACAAGTTTTCTTTCGTGATGTAGTGTCCGGGTCTCACCAGAAATGATTTTTCTTCGCCGTTTGCGAAACAAATTCTTATTGCGTTTTCACCCTCTGAAACTTGTTCGATTGTGTTTGGATAGTTAAGTTCCATGAGGGCCACTTCCCAGTTAGCGCGCAGTTCAACTCGCTCTGAGAGTTGAATTTTAAAGTTCGAGGTTTTATTTTCGGGGTAAACTTGTGGGCTTGAATTACTAGGAAGCACCATATAAAAATCCATCATGTTGTTGTGAGATCTTTTGCCAGTATCCATGAGCGAGAGGACTCCGGGTAACCTCTCCAGTGGACAAAAACTTCTTTTCTGGGACCTTTCCCTCGGGTTTTGACTATATATGCAATTTTAAACATCTCCGGCTTTTTCACAGGACTTAGTTCCCAGGAGTAAAATGTTCCCTCAAGTTCTTCATTATTGTCTAAATCAGCTATTCGATAAACGGGTTGTGCATGTGGGATCACCCTTGTTATTTTAAAAATTTCCTCCGACCAATTCCATGTGCACCCTTTCTCGAAACGCTTTTTTTCTCTCGAGATTCGCACATAGTCCCCCACTTTTAATTTTGGAGAAACCTGCTTTCTATTTAATTTTTTCCCATAAAGATTATGATACACTTCAAGCACCCGTTTAGGGTCGCTTGCTTGTGTTGGAGTCATTTTCAAAGCACTGTGCCTTTTGTTGTTGTAAGCATGTGTTACATCATCTAAAACCCCATTCGTGTATTCGTAACTTTCTCTGTGAGTAAACACTTTCTGCATCCACATTCTTAAAGTTCCGATACATCTTTCTACAACGGAACATTTCGTGTCCGGGTTGTTTTTGTGTGCATAGTCTATACTGTGCTCCTGTAAAAATTGTTTCAGTGTCTTGTTTTTTAATTCTCCTCCTTTGTCTGTTATTAATCGAGTTGGCCTCCTTGTCGTATTCTTAAAAAGAGTTTCAAATGCCTGCTTAATTGTTAATGCTTGTTTGTTTAATACCGGTACGGTCCAAGCAAATCGAGAAAATACGTCAATGACACAAAGCATAAATTTAGTCTTCTGATTGTCGTCCTTCAGCGCACTAAAATCCGCCAAGTCTGCCTGCCAACAATCATCAATATTGTCAGCATATGTAACATTTCGTGGAAACGTGCGCCGTGCCCGCTTATGAAGTGTGTAAGCGTCCTGTCCTTGGAGGTATTCAACAATTTGGTTCCTATGTGAGTTTGAAGCATTTTTGAGTCGTTCTACATTACTAAATCCCGCTGGGTGACGCGTGTTTTTGAAAATGCTGTCAATTCCATCGTTTCCAGTTAGTGTTTCTGATCCGTTTTGATTGTGTATTGTTTTTCTTGTGCTTATGGATGGCTGTTTTGTCTGTGTAGCCGGCATGGTGTGGTACAAGACCTGATCCACCTTGGGACTGTAACACTTCCTTATATTTTTTGTTTCCTATAATTTCGAGGGGTGTGCCGAGTGATTTAAGTACGGTTGCAAACGTTTCCCACTTGTTTACTTTTGGTGAATCTCGGGTGCGTACGGCATCAGAAACTAGATCTATGATGCTCGGCAACGTCTGATTTCCAACTAAAGTCCTTCCATTTTCATCCCAGCTTATAAACTTTTTGGCTTCTTGTGTAGACAAATGATCTAACAAATAAGCGGCGGATTCTTGAAATTTTCTAGGTGTAATACGATGGGTCCTATGAACGTAGTCCGATCTCCGCGCGACGAGTGAACGAAGTCATATCTCCGCGCGACGAGTGAACGTAGTCCGATCTCCGCGCGACGAGTGAACGTAGTCTGATCTCACAGTTACGCGTGAACGGAGTCCGATGTCACTTTTTGGGGTGAAATGAGTTAAAAATTGATTCTTGTAGATAAAAAAATTACGAATCTTTTTTGTTAAGAGCTTTTTTTACAAAAATGAACCGAAAGGCTGCTATTCATCAAAAACCACACTGTCCTAAGTCCGTTTGGAGCCGCCGCTCCAAAGAACACTGTCCGATCTCCGAGCCGCGCCGGCCGCGCCGCGCCTCCGCCGCTGCCGCCGCGCTGCACTCGCCCTGCCATCTCTCTCTCTCACTCTCTCTCTCTAACTTCAACTCTCTCTCTCTCTCTCTCTCTCTCTCTCTCTCTCTCTCTCTCTCTCTCTCTAACTCTAACTCTCTCTCTCTCTCTCTCTCTCTCTCTCTCTCTCTCTCTCTCTCTCTCTCTCTCTCTCTCTCTAACTCTCTCTCTCTCTCTCTCTCTCTCTCTCTCTCTCTCTCTCTCTGTCTCCCTCTCTCTCTCTGTCTCCCTCTCTGTCTCCCTCTCTCGTGTCTAGAACGATCTACTCCGAACGCCACACCATTGCATCGTCTGAGATCTCTCTCTCTCTCTCTCTAACTCTAACTCCCTCTCTCTCTCTCTCTCTCTCTCTAACTCTCTCTCTCTCTCTCTCTCTCTCTCTCTCTCTAACTCTCTCTCTCTCTCTCTCTCTCTCTCTCTCTCTCTCTCTCTCTCTCTCTCTGTCTCCCTCTCTCTCTCTGTCTCCCTCTCTGTCTCCCTCTCTCGTGTCTAGAACGATCTACTCCGAACGCCACACCATTGCATCGTCTGAGATCTAGGAGGGGAATCAATCCCTCAAATCTGTTATTTGCTGACGAAATAAATGAGGTGTAAGGATTTATTTTGAAGGTAACGAAACTAGGTATTTACATTTTAAAGTGTTGATTTTGGCTGTCGAAGCGTTTATGTTCCCTAGATTTGCTTTGGTAATTTCATTTGTACTCTTGCTATGTGTTTGGTAACTCATTCATCGTCAATGTGCAATACCGTTAGTTTTGAGTTAAAAGAGAATTGTCGGCGAGGCCCGTAGCGAGACGACGATAGGGCACACTTAAGGCTATTGAATGATCTTTTGAACTACTCGATACCACAAACTGTTTAGGAGGAACGGCAGATGTTAAACGGGCCTTATACCTCGCCTTAAACATACGTTACTTTTGAACGGTCATGCTGCATAAAATTAACGGCGAACAACAGGTGAACAAGCACCTCGCACCAAAGGATCAGTGAAAGAACATAAAACTGCCGTCGCGAATTAAAATTTACTCGTCAAATCCGAGCCGGAACTACATGTTCTTGGTATGTACGTGTGCGGAAAGACCTAAAGATTTTTTTCAGTACATAAAATTTACCAAAAGTCCGAAGCGCGATTTGTCATTCACTGTTAAACTTTCCAAACGGCTTTTCTCGGAACGAGCCCGGACGGACATCGGACTCCGTTCACGCGTAACTGTGAGATCAGACTACGTTCACTCGTCGCGCGGAGATCGGACTTCGTTCACTCGTCGCGCAGAGATCGGACTACGTTCACTCGTCGCGCGGAGATCGGACTACGTTCATAGGACCCATCGAATAGATAACAATTTCTGCTTCAATGTGGTTTCGTGATTGGAGCTTCCCAAGTCTGGCACATACAATTCTATTGGTTTTTTTCTTTCATTTACAAAATACAAGTACTTTTGAAGAGCCTGTTCATACAACTTCCACTTTTCTCTGTCTTCTGCTTTTTGTTTTAAAATATGTTGCATTTCTCTGTCTAAGTCATTCATGACCACTTCTGGTGTGCGTTCTACTGGATTTTTTTCCTGTAATTTTGCTACAGTTTCATGGGGGACAAGCACTAATTTTTTACAGTGCTCCATGCCGATTTATTTGCCAAAAATAAGGTTTCCAATTACGGGAGCTAGAGCGCTCAAAAGTAATGGCAAAAATGCACCACCTTCTTGGGTTAGAGCCTTCTTTTTCTTTATCCAAGATTCTCCGCGTTTTGCAAGCTTTTTGAGAACAGTTTTATGTTTCTTAAGTTTTTGTATCTGTGTTGGTGTTAACGGTACGTTTCCACATAAAGTATTTTCACAAAGCTCACAAATTGAATACACAAGAGCCTTATCAGCCTCCTTTAATATGGCTTTTCGCACGGAAGGTCTTGCACGCTGAAGTACGCGAAGTAAATCTTTGTGTTCTTGTCTTTTGGACAGAGCCATTTTCTTCCCTAAAGAGTGTAGTGGCGTCTTTGACGCATTGTTCAACAATGCCTACTTTTGGAAAATGAGTGACTTTTTATACTTTCCATTTGGAATGTATACGACTGTGTTTTCACCAGGGAAAATGTGTGTTCTCAAGCGAAGGTGGTCTTGTTGTCTCACGTGGAAATCAAATAATATGTATGAGTGCCCTTCTTGTGTAGCGTCTAAATATGCTTCTAGCATTCCTCTCCAATTCGCTGGGTCCACCTGCAGTGCAAGGGTTCTCATTTGTTGAATATCACGTGGAGATTTTAACAGAATCACATAATGCGCCTGCAAACTTATTTGTCTGAAGTTCGGTGGAAACAAGGCTTGAGTTAAAAACCAGAAACTCAAATTTCGATGGTGAGACCCCTTTATCGCAATTTTCAGGAATTCAGGGTTTTTAATCTGGTCCAAAAAATCGTCAACGATGACCAATTTAGGTTTTTCCCCTGACGGGAAGTGATCCATTGATGGTGCTCCCTCTATAAATTCTACTCCATGTTTCTGTGCAAGTTCGTCATAAGCACCTTGATACTCACTATAATACCACACAACTTTTACAAAGGAAACATTAAACATGTTGTATCGATTTTCTACGACTCTTTTAACCAAATGTGTCTTTCCCCCACCACTGGGTGCACAAACTAAAACATTGGAGGGGTGTGAAAAACGCAAATCCATGTTGTTTGCACAGTTTGCACATAAGAAATGATCGACATGCCTATTTTCCACTAGTATATATACAAAAGTGTTTATATTATTATTTTGATTTGAGCGTGTACAAAAATTATCATTATATTTTCGTTTCTACGTCTGTGTTTGAACTTCGCAAGCATTTTTATATGCTTACTAAAAATAACTTGAAAAAATTGTTTTTTTTGTTCTCTTATTCAATATCAGTATACTAAACGGAAAAAAATAGAAACCTGATAAATAGGATGACAGAAATTAAAACTGACTACCGGTGTCAGCCGGCCCTAAAGGAAGACAGACCAGATTTTAAAATAGCTTGTCCCCCAAGACGGTAGATGAAACCGGGACCCAGTGTCAGTAATACTGCGAAATAATACGTTGCCCCTGGAAGGCAGAAATAACCGGTAGCCAGTGTCAGATATACTGTGAACAAATAGGTTGCCCCTGGAAGGCAGATATAACCGGTAGGTAGTGTCAGTTATTTTGTGAAGAAAAGGCTGCCCCTGGAAGGTAGATAACCGGTAGCCAGTGTCAGCCAGTGTCAGACTACATGGCCCTGAGCATTTCTTACCGCCGGAAGTAACATGCCGAGAGCCAGTGTCAGATTGCAGGCCCCAGAGAATATCTTATCGCCGGAAGGTAGATAACGGGAGCGAGTGTCAGGCTGCACCGTGTAAAAGTATGCTGCCCCTGGAAGGTAGATAACCGCTACCCAGTACCAGTTATACTACTACTGGCGGGCCCAGCTGGGGGAAGGGAGAATACGCTCGGTCGCTAGGGATTTGGATGTGTGTATGCCGATTCTGGGAAATTTGGCAAGCTGGTGGTCAACCATTTAGTGCTCAGAGCAGAGCAGCCGATTGCCGAGCGGGAGCGAGAGGCACGAAAAAAATCATCCATACTGAACTCAGCAGATGTTATTTTAACTTTTGCTTGCTGACTTTTGACGATTTGAACCATACGCGGGTGATTTTTGGCGACATTAGCGCCGAGTTGTCGACTTTTGGCGAATTGACAGGCTGGTGACTTGCGCGCGCCCTGGTGGCGACTCGGCTCCCTCAGCGTCTGGCAAGCCTGACGTCGACTTCGTGAGAGTCAAGAGCTTCATGCTTTTTAATAACAGAACGGCGCACCTTGTTTAAGTGTTTGTCTGTTTCCCAGCCGAAAATTCCGGTTACGATTACGATTACGGTTTCGGTTACGATTACGCTCGTAAATTGGGACAATTTCCGGCTACGATTACGGTTACCGTTCCGGTTACGATTACGCTTGCGATTACGATTACAGTTCCGGTAACGATTACGGGTCGATTACGGTTAATGTTACTACGTTACGGTTCCACGTCGTAAGTCCGTGAAAATGCGGCCGCCAAGAGCCGTTGCAAGGTGCCCCGCGTACACTTCACGCGCTGAGCACGATAGTGCTGTTTTTATCGCTCAATTTTTAGCCGTTTTCGTGATAATCCTATGGTGAAAAAGGTGTTTTTTGGTTTATTTTACAAATCGGTACAGTATGTGATACATCAGCACCACACCCGGCCGTTTTGCCGTGCGACACTTAGTTCAGGCGTTAGGCCGCCTGAAAGTTTGGGCTAGCCCGGTTACGGTCGTTACCGTAAACGTTCCTCGTAACCGTAACAGTTACCGTAACCGGACTGCGGTAACGGTCGTAACCGTGAACGCTACTCGTAACCGTAAGAGTAAACCGTAACCGAAGAACGGTTACGGCCATACTCGTAGTTTTTAGCCGTAACCGGCGAAATTTACGGCCGTAATCGGAAATTCTAGCCGTAACCGTAACCGGAATTTTCGGCTGGGTTGTGATAACGAATGATAAAGAAGCATCACATTTTGCGAGCTGTTTTAATCTTTCACGTGAAAAAAAGGGGGGGGGGCATTTAGCCTCATTCATGTTCTGACTTACTCTAAGGTGACCATGGGCGATGTTTGAGCTGAGCTCGCGGAGTTGGGGTCGCGAAATCTCATACTTACACCCTTACTCAGTAATCTCGCACAGATGCCTTTAATAACGCCAAAACGTGGGCGGCTGCTAGAGGCGGGAACCAACTGGCAGTGGAAGTAGCCTAGCAGAGCGGAAGCCCATCTCAGCGAACCGGCTACATTTTTTTTTGTATTCTTTCAGGACTTGGTATGATTGCACCCTTAATCGTAGAGCTCTTCATCAGAGTAACAAAGTACGTCTTTCTTGCTTAGCACAACTGATTATTTTGGATGAGAATAGACATCAAAAGAGGAAAAGGGAGACGTAGGATGGAAGGTGAACTAAAAATTTGAGCTTTTAGGCGTCGGTTCATTTCAGAGAGCAGAATACTCATGACTCGTTCTGAGTATTAATTAAAATCATAGCACAGAATTGTGGCAAACGAGGACACCCTAAGAGAAAATAGACGTCTATTTTATGTGCAAAAGACGTCCACTGCTCGACGGCTAGACGTCTAGAAAATCCCTTCTTGTTGGTCGCTAAATTAACGTCTAATAGACGTCTCTCTTTAGACGTCTACGTCTAGATTTGTCTAGATGTCGACCTATAGACGTCTATTAAACTTTCCAATAGCGACCATCAAGACAGTATAGTAGATGTCTAAGTTTCACATCAAAATTGTATAATAGACGTAGACGTCCCTAATGGAAAATAGACGTCTCATGGATATCGAAAAGAGGTCTAAGGATAGATGCCTAGCCGTCTAATAGCCATCTATCATAGACGGCCAATAGTCTGTTGCTTTAGATAAAATGTCACGATTTGTCGTCTACTACTCGATAGTTTATAGACCTGTGTCGTGGAAGTTCTGCATTGCCAAAATATATTTCACAACTTTTACTGGAACCTGGAACCTGTAAACTCTTTGGTAGAGTCGTAGGTACAGGCTACAGGTGACACAACCAAAACATACAAAAATTGTAGTGAAAATTCACAGGAGAGGCCAGTTATCCATAACACCCAGTGAACACGACATCAGTTTTTTTTCTTTTCTTTGTGGGAGTGCAGGACGTTAAGAGAGACGAGGTATAGTGTAATTGTTTATTGATTTGATAAACTGAGTAAGCTAAGTCGTGCTAAGCACGAAAGATGTACTTTGTTACTCTGATGAACCCCACGATAAAGGGTGCAATCACCATGTCCAGAAAGAATAACAAAAAAAAAATGTAGCATTTGTCTCCTTGGTATTAAATGAAAAAAAAAAAAAAATACGATTTCACGAAATCCTGTTAGACAACGGAGTTTCTATAACTATGGTAAATTTATTGTGAGAGTATAATAAGACTGTAAGAAAAAAACAGATTTGTTTAGTTTACGGTAGTCGTGAATGATAAGTGGCTGGATGAATTAACGTTCGTATTGGAAAAGAGGCGAGATTCAAGTAGTGAAATGCCTCTTACACTTTGAACTTCACGGAACGGCAGGAGGAAGAGAAAACAGAGGCTCTCCTTCTGACGGCAAAAAATTCGACGGCGAGGACAAGTCTTGAGGGAAACGACAACAATACCGTCCCCGACAGCAGCCGCACTGAGAGGGTGAACCGAGGCCCCAACTAATACTGCTGGTACGCCCAGGACAGCGCAGGCACGAGCGTCGCGGCCGCGACGGCGGTGCGCTCTGTCGGGAAAACGCGGAGTTAAGGCGTTGTTTACACAACAAATCAACTTAATACTAGCGCACCTAGCGACTTTAACTATTTATTTTAGCTGAACGAAATGTTAGGCAGCCGAAATTAATATGATAATGGCTGTTTTAGACCTGCGGAAATCGTTTAGCAAAGTTTCATGGAGGTTCAATACGTAGGAACAAAAGTTATTTACGAAAAAGATACACGTAAATGTACACCATTTCAAGAATTCTGCTCAACAGATTGAAGTCAAACTTACCACACCGTTTTCTGCAGATGTAAAACTACTATTACCGCATTCAGTTCGCCTTGTCAACGTTTCAATAACTTTAAAAAATGATTTAAAGTCGCGAGGTGGGCACATCAGCCACCGACCATGGCGGACATGCTTGCTTGGCCTGCTTTCGCGTTGTTGACACAACATGCCAACCAAATAAAATGAAAAAAAATCACTGCTCTCATAACGTTACGATTTGAACTCATTCTTTGAGGCACACATTTAGTTGGCAGAACCGGGGCAAGTTTCAGTAAAACTGAAGTAGTTTTATAGAAGGCAGTACGGTGGTCACGTGCGAATTTCAGTGGTGTTATCTCATTCTTGCGCTCAAAACTAAAGGCTGGCTTTGTTTGAACGCAGACTTTAGAGGTTTCTCTTTCGCTCCGTGTTGGCTCGTCTCGGCCTACCCCCTCCACGAAAAAATATCCCCTTCCCCTGTTCATTTTGCCTGACGAGTCGAGCATTACCATAGAAACTCGAATTTTAATTCAAATTTACAAAATTTCTGCAAAACAGATTTCAACTAGACTTCAGAATCAAATGTAGCAGATTACATTCTAAAGGTATGCTTAATACTATCGAATTCCCTTCAGCAGTTTTTTTTTCTGTCGTAAGGGGCCATATGAAACAAAACACGCACGTTTTCCAGCGATTTTAGAAGGCAACTCCGTTGCCTAAAAATACCCAGCTAGCTCATTGTAGCTTTCTATCTATCAAGTGTATTTACAAGCTTTTCAACGGGGGGAAGCAATGCGACGCGTCCTAAGAACAAAGTCCGATCTGTATGCGCGACGCTCAACAAGGTCCGATCTGTTTGCGCGACGTTCAACAAAGTCCGATCTGTTTGCGTGCGTTTCAACAAAGTCCGATCTGCTTTCGGCCGCGCTCGGGTGGTGGATGTTAAAATCTCTGTGACAATTCTGTTACTGTATCTTTGCCTATCATTTTTTGTATCAGCTTTTCTTTGATCTTTTAGGATCACGTAGCATCCATTACTTTTTCTCTTCTGCTAATATTAACGAACATATAAATAAAATAAGCCAGCGCTGCAGAGCGCGGCCGAAAGCAGATCGGACTCTGTTGAAACGCACGCAAACAGATCGGACTTTGTTGAACGTCGCGCAAACAGATCGGACCTTGTTGAGCGTCGCGCATACAGATCGGAGTTTGTTCTTAGGACACGTCGAATGGAACGACAAAAAGATCACTGTGGAGATGGTTAGGATGGCAACAATAGTTTTATTTCATTTTTTTAAATGTAAACTTTCACACATGCTTGGTTGCCCATCTCGGATTTCAAATTTCGCGCTGGGACGGCGGGATTTACGAGGGCCGTGTCGGACAGGGTATGAGAAATCAATCGGTGTGCTAAGATAATATTTTTAATATATTGGAATAATTTAGAGGATATTTATATGTTTTAATGTCTCAATAGATTTATTCGAATAAAGTTTAAAAAAAATTCAGGGGGGACCTTCCGGAGGAGGGACTTCCGGACGTTTTCCGGTAGTTTCCATTCGTCTTTCGAATAGAAACATTCAATAAAAAATTATTAAATTTAGGTAGAGGTAATTTTGGTAGATGTAACGGGCCGCTCCCATTCAGATTCGAAAAAATATAGAAAATTAGAAACCTGATAAATAGGATGACAGAAATTGAAATCGACTACCAGTCTCAGCCTGCCCAAGAGGAAGGCAGACCAGATTTTAAAATAGCTTGCCCCCAAGAAGGTAGAAAACACCGGAACCCGATGTCAATTCTGCTTTGAAAAAATAGGCTTCCCTGGAAGGAGGCGATAAAACTGGGACACAGTGTCAGTTCTTCTTATGTATATATAAATAGGCTACCCCTGGGATGTAGATGAAACCAGCACTCAGTGTCAATAATAGTGCGAAATAATACGTTGCCCCTGGAAGGCAGATATAACCGGTACCCAGTGTCAGATATATTGTGAATAGGCTGTCCCTGGAGGACGGATAACCGGTAGCCAGTGTCAGTTATTTTGAGAAGAAAAGGCTGCCCCTCGAAGGTAAATAACCGATACCAGTCACCAGTTATACTACTCACACATCACTGATGGCTGTACAAAGGGACGTAAGTCCACCTCTGGGCCATTTTGAGATTTTGATGCTAAATTGATCTACAGTGCCGACTGGTCATGCAGGTTTTTACGAAATGAAGCTAGGTGATATGGATTTTGAGATACAACAGGTGCTCACTTAGACTTAAGTCCATCAGAGATGGGACAAAGAATCGTAAGTCCATAGGAACACTAACAAAGAAACGTAAGTCCATGATTAAATTTGGACAGAGGAACGTAAGTCCATTACAGCTTTGACAAAGGAACGTAAGTCCATGATTCAATTTGGACAGAGGAACGTAAGTCCATGGAGCTTTCACAGAGGAACGTAAGTCCATAACCAAAATCTGACAGAGAAACGTAAGTCCATAACCAAAATCTGACAGAGAAACGTAAGTCCTTAGAGTCTGACAGGGAAACGTAAGTCCTCTATACATATTAAGAGTACACAATTCCCTAATAGAAAAAGAAGTCCCCACTTTGTCCCTAAACAGATCCAAAGTAGTCCCTCGAATTTTGGGGGGACTAAAAGGGGATTTTGCGGTTTTTTAAATCCCTCCGAGGTCCTTTTCGAGAGGAATCTCTATGAAGTCCTTCCTCTGTCGATCCATATTTTTCCATGGTTCACAGAACATGTAGAAAAACGCATTTTAGGCCATTTTTAGCGCGTCATCCGACATCAGAGGGGCCGTAGATACTCTATGAATACATATATGAACATATGATATCATACTGAATTTTGAATGAGACAGATAGGCGCTCTGTAGCCCTTTCAGATGAGATTGGAGAGTGGCATAGGAGGTACTTTCGAGGGACTTCAGAAGGGATTCCGTGGACAGGGATTCCGAAATCCCAAGTCCCTAGAATGCACCATCTGGATACATTTTAGGGATTTGGAATTAGGGACCTCAGAGGGACTTCCTTTTTTATTAGGGTTACCCGTATGAAGATGGCTTGTGAGGGCAGAAGCAGAACACATTGTCAAGATATCAACTCAAAGCACGTTACATTAGTTTGAAATTAGTTTTAAACACTGAAAATAGACTAAAGACTGAAATATGGACAAGGTAAGATGTATTTCCCCTATAAGTTTATTCTAATTGATATTTTGGAAGGTTGGGTTCTACAAATTCCCACTTTTGCTGTGAAGAAACACGATATAGTCAAACATTCCTGACTTTATGGTTTTAAGTTTCCTGATAGACTTTGCTTTGGTCTCTTTTTGTGAGTTAAGTTTTATTTCTTTCACAATTTGTTGGTCAGAGCAGAAGAATGTTTTGTATTCAGCACTTTGTCTCACTAGACACAAACTATCGTCTGTCGTAGTACTGAGGGTTGTGTCCCTTGGCCATCTGAAGTGTGGTGGAATTATTTTTTTTAGCCATTTCACTGCAATCTACCTAGAAATGGATAATTGTGTACTATTTATATGTATAGTGGACTTACGTTTCCCTGTCAAAATCGCAGGACTTACGTTTCTTTGTCAGATTTTGATTATGGACTTACGTTTCTCTGTGAAAGCTCCATGGACTTACGTTCCTCTGTCCAAATGGAATCATGGACTTACGTTCCTTTGTCAAAGCTGCAATGGACTTACGTTCCTCTGTCCAAATCGAATCATGGACTTACGTTTCTTTGTGAAAGCAGCAATGGACTTACGGTCCTCTGTCAGCCCAAGAGGAGGGTGACAAAAGACTTAAGTCACACTAACTCCATACCCTCTAGTGCAAAGACATAAAACAAAGCTGGGGTAGTTGCACATGACATTTAAAAGGAACTTTGTGAAAGAAAAATGGTAATATAGTGACGAGTGCCTACGATGCATAGAAAAAGGACACTAATTTGACTCTCCTGTAAAATTGGGTAAAATGGAATTACGTTCCTTTGTCAAATCATCAGTGACATTGAAACACAGTGCTGCCCCGTTAACTCATAAGCAGAGTCAAAATGGAAAAATAGAGGGCTCAAATGTGAATGTCATTCGTATAAGCGTGATGACTTATTGGGTTTACGTACAATAACTGGCATTTTCCCGAAATATTGACATGTTATAACCACCTAACTCCTTTATTGCACGCAATAATTTCGGCATTCATTCTGGCTATGCCAGTTTTTTTTAATCAGTATGGTCAATCTCGGCCCCTAATGGGAAGAAATCCGAATTTCGTCATTACAACATAGTAACATTTTGGGAAAAGAGAAATTTTGGCATTTTAGAAGAATGACGACATTTTCACCTGCAAATATGCCGAAGCGATTCCAGTATATTTAATCATCTAGTGAGATTTTTTTTCTGCGGAAAGGGTAAGTTAGGTGTGTACACTCTAAATGAAAAAGGACAATTTTGTCCCAGAAAATGTTGCATTTTTGTACACATCATTTTCTTGGGACAAATCGTCCCAAATTATTACACGAATTTGTCAAAAGGGATTGGTGTGCACAAAAACGCAACATTTGTTGGGACAAAATTGTCCCTTTCCATTTAGTGTGTACCTGTTTCAGTTCTACTCGAAGAAAAATAGTATGTAATGTTTTGTTTACTTTGTTCATTTCTTAGATGGATACTGGCCTTCGTGTATGTGGCTCCTTGCATCAGTGGTGTCGCTACTGTTGTGGTTAACGTTCTCAGAGAGCGAGAAAAACGCGAGCTTATTGTGAAGTCTCCTAGTTACGTGAGGCACAACGACCTTGCCTTCTTCCCAGCCATGTTGTGTTCCGTTGTGTTGTTTGGCAGTTTCGTCTCTCTAAGCGGTATGATTTTTTTGTCACACTGTTAAAAGCTTACGGTGAATCTAACCGTAAGCTACGGTGAACCCCTGCAGCACCGTAAGCTACGGTGACATTCACCGTAAGCTACGGTGACATTCACCGTAAGCTACAGTGAATATCACCGTAAGCTACAGTGCTGCAGCGGTTTACCGCAGCTTACGGTGAAATCCACCGTAAGCTTTTAACAGTGCAGGAGGTGAAATGAAAGAACACCAGAAAAACAAGCTTTAAAGCATGCTATTAAGAACTAGGTAAAGTTGGCACCTCGGTTGGCACTTAGGGCTGAGCTTTTGTTTTTAGCCCGCCCTTCTGCTTTGAAATAGCTTCAGAGCGGGCTTATGTAAACGACCTTGTGTCTGTCTGTCTGTCTGTCTGTCTGTCTGTCTGTCTGTCTGTCTGTCTGTCTGTCTGCCTGTCTATGTGTTAGTCTGTCTTATCCACTCGAAGGAGTTGAGCTAGAGAGTTGAAATTTTTAAAATCACTCCTGGACAACGAAACGCTTGGTGCAAATCCTGCCTACCCTCATTAAAGCACTGAATAAAATTATTACTGTTTTCAAGGAATTAAAAAAAATGTAACATAAAGTTTTATGGTCTACTATAGGGAATCTCGACGAATTATGACTGTCCGGCCCAAAATTTCGTCCGTTTTGCTCTATTTCTAACCGTTTCGGCGCTACACGAGGGGTCCGCAACTAGGTTTGAGCGCGTACACCGGCCGCCCGGAAAACTGGGAAGGCAGGGAAGACCACCAGGAAGACCACAGAAAACCGACGAAAACCATGAAATTCGTAGGCTACAAATGGTAAGGAAAAACCGAAGAATATTAGGGAAGACAGGAAAACTTGAGGGAAAACCGAGAAATTGTAAGGAAGCCTGGAAAATGTTAGGGAAGACCAATGAAGATGAGGGAAAACCATAGAAGCCTCACTCTAAGAAAAATTACAGATATCTGTATCAAGTTTGTTACAGTTTTCTGTATCTGGGCACTGTGATACAGCAATTAGCATCGGTAATACAAAATCTTGTAATAGTTTATAAAAATTTGTAAACATTACAATTTTTTGAATTAATTTCAAAATTTTATATTCATTTTCTAATTTTCTGTAATCTGATTACAAATTCCTGTAAACGGGATAAAACGGGATACAAAATTCTGTAACATAGAAACAGAAATCTGTATGCGCGTTAAAAACGTCGCTGTTCTAACGTTCAATTTGAACACGATTTAAGCAACTGTTAGACTGACTCTAGCACTATTTACGATAACATCAATTTCCAAAGCATTCACATATAAATTTCATCTGATAGCGTGATAGCTAAAGGAAAGGCTCAGGGGCCAACCAATACATGGGAAAGAATGACATCGGGTCGGAGCACAGCTACTCGTAGGCAGTTGCCTTGGCCGCGTGGGCTAAGGCGTCGAACCCCAGCCTAGAGGTCCAGGGTTCAAATCCCGGTTAGGTCAGGTACAAATGTAAAGATCAAAGCCTGTCATGTGTGGGCAATATCTAGAATGAGACAGCCAGCAGGGATCATATCCGATAGCTGGAACAGCAACATATTTTCTTCTGTATTGATGGATACAAATTTCTGTATCCGTGTTACAGATTTGTTTTTGTATCCGAAAGAATACAATTTTTTGTATCACGGATGCTTAAAAGACTGCATATCCAAATTACAAATTTTTGTATTATTTTTTTTAAGAGTGCTTCAGAAGATCCTAGAAAATCAGTTATTGGGAAAACAAGGAAAATGTTGGGAAGACCGGGAAAACCAAAAGGAAAACCTAGGAAAACCAGGAAGCCCACAGCATGTGTACACCGGCACTAGGGTCCTGTGAACTGCACACTTTTTCGATTCTGATATCGGCTCGGGTGGACAAATGTTCTATCCAATAACACTATGTACTGTGCAAAATCTCATTTCGATCGGATTTGATCTTCAGCCTCCACAAAGGCCTTGAAAATCGGAAAAAAATGTTAAAAACGCCTGCTGGGTAGGCAATTTTTGTACACGCTTCCAGGCTCTTCCGGAGCTGTCAACGGTGAGGTAAGGTCGGTGGAAGGTCACATGAAGGTAAGGTTTGGACCAACAGACACCCCTGTTCGAAGTCTCCAGGAAGCGGTGAAATATGACTAATTTAGTGAAAATGTCACATTTCAGTAGCACTTCGCTCTTCGTTATAAAATTGAAAAAAGACCCAGGATTAACCTCGTGGAGGTGGCTACTCATCGAATCCCACCCACTTCCTACCCAACCAACCAACCATGAGGGAGTTTGTCACTACTGCAGTGCTTCAAAACTGCGTTTATTTTTGATACATGGAATTTCTTTTCTAGACTCCAGAGTGTTCCTTATCAAGCCGTCTCGTGCCTCTGCACCACATACCACACACGATCAATTCTACAGCTCGCTTTCGGACAGCCGTTTTCCTGTCCGACAGCATTGTAACTAACCTGCATTGTAACCACCCTGAAAATATGTTAGTTACAATGCTGTCGGACAGCAGAACGGCTGTCCAAAAGTGAGCTGTAGAATTGATCGTGGCGGCGCGAAGTAATCCACAGCAGCAAAGTGTGCGCCTGTTCCGCCCGCCACAGATCAAGTTCTCTGCTGGAAATTATCCTGATCTCATAGAATGGAAAAATGTAACACCTCCACCTGCTCTGCGAGGAATTACAGACCAGGAATTGGAGGAGGCCATTGAAGACTATGATTTTGTGGAAAGGTTGCCACAGTTCCCTTGCCACACACAGGCTGTTGAGAGAACGGTCCAATTGGTGACACAGGCTTCTACAAAAGTATGTGGTGCAGAGGCACGAGACGGCTTGATTAGGAACACTCTGGAGTCTAGAAAAGAAATTCTATGTATCAAAAATAAACGTAGTTTTGCAGCACTGCAGTAGTGACAAATTCCCTCATGGTTGGTTGGTTGGTTGGGTAGGGAGTGGGTGGGATTCGATGAGTAGCCACCTCCACGTGGTACACTCTAAAAGTCTATAGATTTTGTCTACAGTTTTAGTGGCAAGTCCATCGTTACCAATAAAATGGTCTACAATTTTGTGAACAGCTATAGACGAATATGTTTGTAGCTGTCAACAAAATTGTCCTATGGACTTTTTGCGGACAGATTAGACGCAATTTTGCAGCCAGGCTGTCCATATTTCTGTGCGTTACCAAACCTATGGACAAATTTTATTTGTGTCCAACTGTACACAATTTGTCTTATATTATGCGGACAAGTTGTCGATAATTGTCAACAAATTTGTCACCAGCTTGGAAATGCTCAATTATGTTTCCAATTTGTCCACAAAAAGAGTCCATAGATATTTACTGTGGGAATCCTGGGTCTTTGTTCAATTTTATAACGAAAAGCGAAAAGCTACTCAAATGTGACATTTTCACTAAATTAGTCATATTTCACCGCTTCCTGGAGACTTCGAACAGGGGTGTCTGTTGGTCCAAACCTTTTTTTTTACCTTCAGGTGACCTTCCACCGACCTTACCTCACCGTTGACAGCTCCGGAAGAGCCTGGAAGCGTGTACAAAAATTGCCTACCTAGCAGGCGTTTTAACCGTTTTTTCCGATTTTCAAGGCCTTTGTGGAGGCTGAAGATCAAATCCGATCGAAATGAGATTTTGCACAGTTAATTGTGTTATTGGATAGAACATTTGTCCACCCGAGCCGATATCAGAATCGAAACCGGCACACAGTGCGGCCAAATCGAAAAAAGGCGGACATAATTCATAGCGGGTAACTTGTTCGAGCTAGGTAGGTAACATTTATGCCTGGTAGGTTTTTGGGGTCCCTGAATTAGTGCTGTGCGAATGGTTCGAAATCGAATCGAACCGAATCGAATCTGCCTGGATTCGATTCGATTCGGTACCGAGTTCCTTATGATTCGGCATCGAAAGGTTCGAAATTTCGAATCAGCTAAGATTCGCCACCGAATGCTAAAGTTTAAAAACATGCTTTTCAACGAGAAGAGGGTGGGAGCGCGCCTTTGAAAAGATGTGTGGGCCTACTAGACTTAATTTTAAAGCATACTTTTAATTTGTTTTAGTAAATCTAATTTGTAGGGGCTCAAAATTGGATTCGATTCGATTCGCCCGCGAATTAAGGAAGATTCGATTCGATTCGAAATTATTTGGTCGGATTCGATTCGATTCGATTCGAAGGAGATTTGAAGAAATTCGATTCGATTCGATTCGGACCCAATAACCTCGATTCGCACAGCACTACCCTGAATTCGGTTTTGACACTATTTTTGAAATTTAAGGGGCGGAACAAGGTAAAAAAAGGGGGGAAATTTTAAAATTTGCATTTAAAAAAAAAAACAAAAAAAAAATTGACAGGACGGGTTTTGAGGGTCGCTGATATCATTTCTGACAGTAGTTTTGAATTTTAAGGGGCGGAACCGGTCAGAAAAAGAGTTCAAAAAATTGCTTAAACCGTCTGAAATGACTTATCCAGGGGTTTTCAGGGTCGCTGATTTCATTTCTGGCATTAGTTTTGAATTTTAAGGGGCGGAGCCGGTCATAAAAAGGGGGGAAAGTTCAAAAAATTGCTTAAACCGTCTCAAATGATTTATCCAAGGGTTTTCAGGGTCACTGATTTCATTTCTGGCATCAGTTTTGTCAAACTAGGGGCGATTCAAGGCATAGAAGGGAGAGAGGGTGTTCGAAAACTGACCCAACACGTCTGTAAACATTTTTCGTGAATTTTCGGAGTCGCTTGTACCATTTTGAGATATTACTTGTTTTTCATTAGGTTCTAAATAAATAAAAATAGGGTGGGAAGTTCAGATAGGTTATAAAATAGTTAGGAAAACGTTCATGGTGGTTGTTCAGGGTGTTCGTAAAAGAGCGCGACCGTTTTTTTTTTTTTGGGCTGCTTTACGTAACAATTTGCATTTCATGTCAATATTTCACAGACTGAAATAAAATAGAACAAGCAGGCCCGCCCTTCCGCCAAACGTCGTTGCCAGCTCCGCTTTGCTACGCAGGCAACTCCGTTCGGCAGGGGGCGTGCCTGCTTGGCCTGCCGGCGGCGTTCGGTCGGGCCTTCGGCCCGACCCCTAAGTCACACAGAACGTCCTCTTAGCATGTAAATGATCGGGCCTGCGGCCCGTAAAGGCATTATCTTCGGAAAGAGGCAGTTTGTAACGGTGAACCACCGAAACTACAGCCCTCCCTTCTGCTTTGAAAACGTGCCGATAGTGACTAAACGGTCAGTTACTCGGCAAAAAAGGGGAGTCGGAAATCTCGATAAAATGTCGAAATACGTGAGTTCGGCCTCAGATGGAACGGCCGAACTCGGACTTTATTTGGCAGCAGTTGGCAACACTGAATTACGCTCGTCGAACCAATTTTAATGGTATAGGCGTCGAGGGGTGTCGAAAATTTCAAAAATTGTCGAGATATGTCGAAAATTGTCGAAATATGTAGAAATTTGTAAAAAATGTCGCAAAATCTCGAAATATCTAAAAATGTTGAGATCTATCGAAAAATATGGATAATGTCGAAAAACATCGAAAAATGAGGGATAATGTCGAAAAATGTCGAAGAATATCAAAAATTGTCAAAAATGTTTACAAATATCGAAATATGTCGGAATATGTCCAAAATGTCGCAAAATATCAAAAAACATCGAAAATTATCAAAAATGTCAAAAAATATCAAAAATTATCGAAAATTATCGAAAAATATCGAAAATTATCGAAAATGTCGAAAAATATCGAAAATGTCGAATTATATCAAAAAATATCGAAAAACAACGAAAAATGTCGAAAATATCGGAAAATATCGAGAAATGTCGAAAATAATCGAAATGTTTGACTTTTGACGATTGGCAACACTGGAAATTGAAAAACGGTTGGCACCACTGAATTGCGCTCGAAAAGACGGTTCTAGAGAGGTGCGGGTCGATGGGGTTCGTAAAAGTTAAAAAGTGGGTCAATTTTGGGTGCTTTTTACAGTGTAGTCGCGAGTTGGGTCCTTTTTATCGAAAAACGGTGGGCGCCATCGAACTGGACGCGAAAAGACGCTTCCGGGAAGGTGCAGCTCGATGGAGTTGAGAAAAGTTGAAAACTGGACCAATTACGGGTGCTTTTTACAGTGTAGTCGCGAGCTGGGTCCATTTTTTCGTAAAACGGCGTGCACCATTGAACTAGACGCGAAAAGACGCTTCCGGAGAGGTACGGGTCGACGGGGTTGGAAAAAGTTGAAATTTAATTCCGTGAAAACTTTTATAATTTTTTTCAGTGCCTTAATGAGGGTTGGCAGGATTTGCCGTAGGCGTTTCGTTGTCTAGGAGTAAAACTGTAGACACCCTGAAAATTTCAAGTCTCTAGCTCATCTCCTTCTAGTGGAACAGACAGACACACAGACAGACAGACAGACACGAGGTCGTTTGCATAAGCCCGCTTTTATGCTTTTTCAAAGCAGAAGGGCGGGCTAAAAACTAAAATTTGCATTTTTCAACAAATAACAGAAAATAGAAAAATTCTGTCGTGAAATAATATGGAGCTTTTAAGCTCCAAATCTAAGTCACTCGCTGACATCCGAGTCTGACTCAGAGTCCTTATCAAAGTTGCTGGCCTTCGAATCTGTAAGGAGACCGAGAACAGAATCTGACAGTTTTTGTTTTCTTTTTGAGGTCCTGTTCGACCTCCGTAAACTTGAAATCACTGGATCAGATGAGACCAATAGGCGATGAAAAACATCAGTGTTGGTATTCGAGGCGAGCGGAGAGCGCCGCGCGCTCTGGCGGCCGGGAGCGGAAGCGCTGGAAAGCAGATACATTCGCCGGGACGCATGGGCTAGCGTAGGGCTCATTGTTATTATTATGGCGAAAGACTCGAAAAACCATACATATTGTTCAGTTCCACAATGCGATAACTACGGCAAGGAGGGACTGAATTTCCATTTGTTTCCTAAAGACCCAGTACTGAAAAAAGAATGGGAAAGAGTCTTGAAAATGGGAAAACCAGCTTCAGCCTACATGAGGGTTTGCTGGGAACACTTTTTACCCACAGATTACTTTCCTGGAGGTAGGACATGTCATTTTACTGCAATCCTTCCTCAAATAATTTAATCAGTGACAAAATTTTCCCATGAGAGTCTATTGTATGCATTTACAACGATCCTGTTTGTTAGAAAAAAAAACGGAAGCAGCTGAAAAACAAGGTTATTCCCTCTCAGAAACTGCCTGTCAGGACACATGACAAAATAAAAAACACAGATCAGACAAAAAAGAGGGAGGAAAGAGTCAACAGAAGGAACAAGAGTAATTCTGGGAAAACTGCTAGGTATGTTCTGTGTATTTTGCACCTTTAACGTTGTTCACAGAATGGTACAAACTTTGGGATATAATTCCAATTTTTCTCCAGTTCTGTGCCAGGTCACGATCATGATGACAATACACTTAATGGAATAAATTATGACGGAAGTTCTTCGGAAAATCAGCACAATGCATTTGATACTCAGTCTTCACGTGATGTAGGCGTGCAATGTTCTCGGAGTGTATGTGACATGGGCACATTGGTGGATCCAGAGTGTTTGAAACTTACTTCTCCACCCACTGATAAAAAATGTGTTATGTTACAAATAATGACAGACACCACTGTCACCAGAGAATTGGCATACATTCTAGGCAACATATGTTTAAAATAAGCTTTACAGATGTCAGTCCCTAATTCTTTTGCAAACTTAGCATTGAATTTCACAGTAATTGGTAAATAATCATTCCTCAGTGAAGAATAATTTATGAAATCACATACCTCAAGGCACAACAACAACAAACCTAATTGAACTTGACCATGATACCTATGCTTCACTGTCATGTTTCCATTTTTGTCAAGGACCTGCAGAGCATTCATTTCTGCAAACAGAGAACTGCTCATTGTCTTGCCAGCTTTAGGACATTTTATTTCTAATAATTTGAGGGGTACCCTATTTTCACTTAATACTACACCATCAGGACTAAAACCAAGCCAAGGTAATTCACTCCGAACCAAGAGTCCAGTCTGAGCAACACATGAGCCAGTTTCTTTGACGTACGCATCTCGTGCTAAATCCTCATATTGATTACCATGATCAATATCAGGACCGTGTGGATTAGAATGATACAACTCAAGATATTTGTTGTCCCAGTTAGGGTTTTTGTTGTGAATATAAGTCTGTAAAGAATAACAAATAGATCCTGTAACCCTGACTTCTCTCTGAGCTAGCCATTCATCATTCTTTGCTTGTCCAGCAGTCATTTCAGCTATTTGTAAACACTTTTCGAAACTGGCTTCTACCCGCTCTTTGTAAAACTGCTGTATTTCTGGCTCACACTGTTGTAGAAGATTTTCTGATAGCTTCCTTAAATGTCCTATGACTAACCAAGTCTGAAGTGATAAAATATTTTTAACAATAAGTTCATTTTCACACCTCCTAGAGGCTCTATCAAGTTCATTGACAGGAGCACTGTAATTGATACGAAGGCCACTCTCGAAGATGGACAACTCAGATAGAGGTGCAGCTGCAAAAATTAATTAAAAAGTGATCATCAGCTGGTACATAAACGAACAAATCATATGATGGGAATGGACAATTCATTACTAACATTAAATTTATGGGAACTAAAATTAAATACTACACTGTTAGAAATCTGTTTGTAAATTAACGAGGAATTACTCGTTAATTTTTATAGCAAACACATCGTACTCCAACAATGTTCTGTTAGAAAAGATTCGTTCTAAGATGAAGGAGTCATCAGTAAACAAACCCTAACGCCCTTCAGACTTGCACCTCAAGACTCTCTAAGTGAGTCATCTGAGAATGAGGTATCGTTTCCATACACATATGTCTGTTAGCAAACGATGAGATCATTCAGATACGAAAGAAACTTGCTACCCCATCGGAGATAACAACTATCACTAAGCTCGTTTAGAAATGATACAGTTCATTTGAATACGAGCTATCTCATCTGTGTACAAAACAATCCGTACACAAACGACACACTCATCATGTAATCAATTTTTTTTTTTAACTAGAAAACAATAACTGAGATCAACATTTGTATGTCAGTATTTATACCTTTTTTTACTATTTTGCTCTTTTGTTGCATGGGGATTGATATCGTTTAGAAACAATGAAAGTCGTTTTAAAATGAAAGGGGTCGTTATGAGGGAGAACGAATTAGCTGTTTGAGGATTAGAGTTCGTATCAAAACGATGAGATTGTTTCAGATGCAAATGAGTTTTTACATGATGAAATGATGACCCGTTTGTAAATGAAGTGATCGTATTCATCACAGATTGGCTATCTGTTTTCAAATGAAACTTATCGTTTCTAATTTTAACGAACAAGTTGTTTGCATACAATGTCTTGTAGGGAATTGTATTGTATCCATACATCTTTTTCTATCAGTGTACAATTGATTTCACTCGCAGTTAAATTGATTCAAAGGTCCTCTAATCACTGGAATGAAGGCAAATTCGGTGCCTAAAGTTGATTGTTTTTCTTTTCAAACGTAGGATATATATCAGTACAACGAGCAAACTACTAATAAAATGATGGAATTTAGGAATGTGACTTGCAACGAATAAGGATATTTTTCCACTTGGCCCTCATTTCTGGTGTCACCGGTGGTACAGATTGTACAAAGGGTGTCTTCCTTTCTGCAACATGGCACAGATCTTGAGTTCTGCGAGGCTTGAAGTTCTGGACATGTTGTGGTTTCAGAACGCCCCACTGCTGTTCCAAATCCATACAGGTCGGGTCTTCAACATCTTCTTCATCAGTTCTGCAGAAATTTAAGAGTTGACATAAAATAAAAGAACCAAAACATTTGAAAACAGAAAGACGCTACGACTACGATTAAGAGCAGGTTATGTTCACATACCTATTGAGGTGAATGAGAGTTGCAATCACATGTTTACACTTTTCTGACTGCCCCGCTTTGCACGAACATTGTAGCTTTTCAACCTTGTCACCTGCCTCCATACCTAAATTTAATACAACCTCTATTTCGTGCGGTTTGTCCATGACACCGCTGGTCTTGGCCGCCAGAGCTTGGATCGCGAGTTTCTCGTCAGTTTTTGCCTTAATCCCAACCACAAGCAACATCCCTCTCTCATAATACTCTTCTCCTTTTTTTAGAGGCCTAGAGAAGCCAACTGCGGCCTTTGCAATGTCTAAAATAGATAGTAACTTCGACATTTTGTCCAATGGCCCTACGCTAGCCCATGCGTCCCGGCGTATGTATCTGCTTTCCAGCGCTTCCGCTCCCGGCCGCCAGAGCGCGCGGCGCTCTCCGCTCGCCTCGAATACAATCTAAAATCAGAGAGAAATGTTTGCGATTTGGTGGTAAATAATGTGGAACTCATTTAGTGGTTATTACCTGTTACATTTTCGAGCCCGCATTTCGCGAAAATTTTTGATATCCTTGTTTCGCGATTCTTGGGGTTCCTCGGACATCGCACCAATAGAAAGTTTGGTATTTGCAATAATCTCCCAGCCATGGATTAGCAGCTTGTGCACAAACGGAGGCATAGTATACCAGGAAAATAGCCTAAAATAAAGCTTGGCGGTCTCCAAGCCATACTTTTTGAAAGCTGGAACATTAATTTCAAAACCAGAATTAATGGTCTGCAGAATCACAGCCAACCTAGAAATTAGATCTTCCACCGATCCCTCGCCCTTGTAGGACTGTAGCTGCAAAAGTTTAGTTGTTAATTTGGGATCCTGAAAAAAAAAACGTCTCGCCGTATTTCCATCATTAGTTGTCCCATGCCCCTGCTTTGGGACATCAACTATGAGGCCCGTAGCTTCCTGAAATGACGCCTGAATTAACTTCTGCCTATCATTACTTTTTTGCTTCTTATCTGGTGTGTCTCGCCTTGTGGTTTCAAAATCTACTCTGTATGATATGTGCAAAAGGCACTCCATGCACCTAGAATAAAAGAAAAATATCAGTATTGAGTGTCAGGGCAAACACTTCTCAGTGTTGCAGGCTTGCCTACTCTCGGAGCCATGGCACCATATGGGCGAAATGGGTAGGCAAACCCGCAACACTGAAGTACTTGCCTCGAACCGAGAACAACAAAACTATACTAAATGTATTTAAATATGCCTCACCTGATATAAGCATGTAGCGGTGAAAGACCGAACTGAAATGTGGACTTGTCTACTTTCACTTTTAGTAATCCATTAAGGTTATTTAAATCTCTCGGATATGCTCCACAAACTATGCACCTTTGGCTTGAAATACCTAAACACTTTAAGCAAGTGTTCGGCACTGTCAAAAATATTTTTATTTTTACAAATGTAAATGGTTTTCTAAAACACAGATTACAACCGTGGAAAATATTTTATATAGTTAGATACCCGACAAAATTAATATAATAATAATAATAATAATAATAATAATTATTATTATTATTATTATTATTATTATTATTACTATTATTATTATTATTTTTTGGTAAAAAGTTAAGGTTTTTTTGTTAGTGTGGAAAGAAATAGTATAATAATTCAGTGGCAATCTGTAAAACTGGCGTATGAGTCGTGTTATACGAGGGGAACACGTCTAACGTCAGTTTTACAGATTGCCATAGAACTTTGTTATCTGTCAGCGCAGAGCACACCTTTCCATCTAGCATAGAACAGGTAAGACTATGTGTCACTTTAACGTCAAGGTTTGGGTTAATAGTTACTACTGTTGCAGCTAATGCATTAATTTGGGAGTCTATATACTCTTTTTCTTGAATACTGACTTGCTCTGTCTCTTTTTTAAATTGCAGCCGAATTGGCCTGCAAAATCTTGTTGATGATGATTTTATGTTGTACCACACTACTTTTTGGGAATCACTCGTCAACGATAATTTTAATGGCACAAGAGACGTGATAATTATAGAGCTATCTGAGCCATTAGGAGACTCAAATTTTTGTTTATAATTATACTGGCCGGGAGAGCCGTCAAAACCCCATTAAGACTCCATGGTCAATTCAATAGTGCCAGAAGAACAGACTTCTTCCACATCTTCCTTCTGCAGCAATAAAAGTCTTTTTGTTGTGTGGTCCAGTAAACTTTGAAGGGGAACTTCAGAACAAACTTCTGTGACTGAAATGTCTTGGGGATAGCATCTCTTTTTAGCATCTCGTACACTTTTATATGGTTGGTACAAATTATTCAGGTTACGAGTTACAGCTCCATTTCTGAGATCTTGATACATTTGCTGCGACATGTCTAAATCTAGCATCAGAGCAAGTGCCTCGTCCTCGGTGTAGCTTCCTTGTGACATGCAAGATGTTTTGTGCTCATGTAGGGCAGGGCTTCTCTGATTTTACTTGCCCTGGTTGGCGATTGAAAAACCTCATGCACAATTTTTGCAGCATCTACTTTTTTCTCCTCGCGAGCGTTCATCTCAACAGCAAAGGCTAATTCTCCGGTCGACGCCGATTTTCTCAATGTATTTACATTTCTACGTTTAGCTCTAACACTGATTTCTGAAAACTGTTTTCCCTTCGGACCTTTTTTGCTGGGGTCCCTTCTACGGGGGTCTTTCAAAGGGCATGAAAGCCAATCTGCATTTTTCTCCAAAAACTTTTCAAATGTAATTTTACCTGGGCGTGTATGCCATCTCCTCCGAATCGAATGGCAAGTGAGAACAACATCACTACTTACTTTTTTAAAGTTCTCCGGGTCCTCAAGCTCATTGAGATCAAGAACGTTGCAAACGTGTGCAGATACCAAAGGTATCGTTTTCACATTCATATGGGAACGAGGATCTTTTGCACGCCATAAATTCAGCAAATTAATCACGCCGGGTGATTCCAAAAGCCATAACAACAAACTGCAAACCAAAGTGTGATGATGAGAGCATATTTTTTGCAATACAAAAAGTATGAATAAAATTTGACCTAATTTTGACATTTTACTATTAATACTTTCATTATTTTTATTGTTAATAGCTGAGCGATAGCGCAATTTAATAATAAAAATAACTCGGTAGAAAAGTGCAACTTATCTGCACACACGCACACACCACCAACCGCGCGCACTCACACGCACACAGAACAGGGAATGCCACAAGTTAATTATATTATTATTATTATTATTATTATTATTATTATTATTATTATTATTATTATTATTATTATTATTATTACGCTATGGAAAACAAAGCAGGCGGTGATGGTTCATAACGTACCTTGATTAGACCGAACAATACGCCTGAATATGATGCTTGAAATCTTCACTAATCTGTGACGCAGCGCTCCGGCAGGGTAGTTCGTTTTGACTCTGACACTGACTCGGCTTCCGCAACGCACACCGCACGGCCGACCAGAGCGCAGCGCGCCTGCCTGCTGGCCAGGCCGGCACGCCGCGCCGTCGCCGCGCTGCGCATGCGCGGGCGGCGCGGCGGCGCGGCCGCCGCCGGCCGGCTGCTGCAGGCCTCCACATAATTGAAAATTACACGAAAACCACCAAAAAACGCCAACCAAACTCTTCGGCGACGGATAGACGAAGGTTCAAGCTTTCGTTTGCAATAAGGCATGACTATGAAATATTCTGCAATCGTTTTATAACTCAAATATAAAACCACGAAGAGGTTATGATGTCCCTCGACGACATGACTCAATGTAAAACGTTTTTATTCGTAAATCTGCTCTCGACAATAATGTTCTATTATAGAATTACGTAGATGAAAGTCCAAGCTATCACAAACCACACACGTGTCTCTCCGAAAACATCCGTACAGCGTGAAAAGAACGTTCTGAAAACTGCATGTCAGAAGCACACTCTCAGGTTGGAGAAGCTGCGTTCGGGTGCCGAAAGTTTGAGCTGCCATATTTCGTGATGAGCACGCATTTGGCAGTTGTTTTTTTGACGAAAGAGTAGTTTAATCATTAAACTTCACATACTAATGGCCGAAATCGACTTCCAGACCATTCCGAAAAATGAATTATTTCCGCCTTTTTTCGATTTGGCCGCACTGTGCGCCCCCTGGACCCCCGCTGAGGGGAGGTCGATACAACACCCGCGGTTCGGGCAAAGTGTACTATCGACCTCCAATTTTCTTAATTTACCAATAATCACTTTTTTTTTAATTCAAAAGATATCTGGACCCCCGCTGAGGGGAGGTCGATACAACACTTCCGCGGATGGGGCAAAGTGTATACTATCGACCACCGATTTTCTATATTTACCACAAATCACATTTTTTCAAAAGCTATACCAGGGGGCTGCTGCCCCCTGGACCCCCTCTAAGGGGAGGTGGGAGGTCGATACAACACTTCCGCAGATCAGGCAAAGTGTACTATCGACATCAAATTTTCTAATTCTTACCAAAAATCACAATTATTTTAAAACTATACCGGGGCGCTGCCATCCCCTAGATTCCTGCTGAGGGGAGGCGCATACAACACTTCCGCGGATGGGGCAAAGTGTACTATCGACCTCAAATTTTCTAATTTTTACCATAAATAAAAAAAAATAAAAAAAAAAGTAAACATTAACAGGGGGCTGCCGCCCGTTGGACACCCTAAAAAAATCTGGCTTAATCACTCCTTCCGTCTATACAAGTTCTCGCATAAACACATTATGCGTGAGGCAGATCTTTCCAACAGGACTGTTGTCGACTGGTTCACTGTTCGCAAAGAGATATTTGAGGAAATCATGATGTTTTTATGACTTGAGTGTCCCTTCAAGTTAATCATTATATCTCATTCAAGGAAGGCGAAGTCTGCACTAATACAATTGAAGAAATGTGGGATCTAAAGGCATACTTCTGCAACAACTAGATATTTTACAATTCCCCCAACAAAGCAAAAATTAATACAAGTACTATTCACAAAAAATACACTACATAGTTAACAAAACAAGAGTACAAAAATTATTAATCTGCTTCAGCAGTTTTAGTTTCTGAATCAACTACATCAGAACACTCCAGCTTATACACCTCCTTTTTTTCTCCAGAAATGTAATTAATTGATCACCGTAACCTAACCACCTCATCCTCATAAATTCAGCTAAGTATGAGTGGAACATGGCTTTGTGCCTATTACATCTTGGGAAACTTCTCTTCACCAAAGCCCACATTCCTTCCATAGTATTTGTGCAAACTTCGCCTTCCTTGAAAGTGACAGAATGATTAACTAGGAGATGCCTAAACCCACCCAGGCCAAGCGTGGCATAGGCTTTCCATGAGTTTAAGTAGAGGGTCATTCTCTGTCAGATCACCACAAGGTCCAACAAGCAGGCCCGCCCTTCCGCCAAACGTCGTTGCCAGCTCCGCTTTGCTACGCTGGCAACTCCGTTCGGCAGGGGGCGTGCCTGCTTGGCCTGCCGGCGGCGTTCGGTCGGGCCTTCGGCCCGACCCCTAAGCCACAAAGAACGTCCTCTTAGCTTGTAAATGATCGAGCCTGCGGCCCGTAAAGGCATTCTCTTCGGAAAGAGGCAGTATGTAACGGTAAACCACCGAAACTACAGCCCTCCCTTCTGCTTTGAAAACGTGCCGATCACAGTGGGCTGGAACACGGTAAATGTGGCCAAAACCCTCTCCTGATCAAACTAATGCAAGAAATGCAATGCAAATCGAAATATAGAGGTTTCGAAGGGCGTAGAATCTAAATCCTTTGTTAATTTTATCCTAATTGCAATATTTAAATGACTTTACTAAGTACGATATCAAGAATTATCACTCTCCTGACTAAAGTTATGAAAGAAATACATTAAAAAAATTAGTCAGTGGTCTCTTACGGGCGTAAAACCGAAATCTTTTGTTTATTTTATCCTAATTGCATGATTTAAATGACTTTACTTAGTAAATATGGTTTTTTTTGTGCTTTCTCGAGATAAATCTAAGTTTTTCTAGATATTAAGGTAAAAACTAGGTTCAATTCAAATTTTTAGTATAGTGTAAACTACTGGCTTATTTTTGAACAACAGAACTATAATGGTTTTGTCTGAAAAGTACTAGAGGAGGAGGAAAAAAAAAAACGAAATTTTAGGTGCTAGGTTTTAATAAAGAAATAACATCTTCAGGTAGATCCCTATGCTTTCTGGGGTTTGAAAACCTGATAGAGGAATACAGAACATCACCATTTAATAGAAGTCTAAAAAATAAATCATGCATTGTGTGAACTTTGCTATCTTTTCTTGTGTGGTGTTCTCTGAATGATCTTATATTTTTATTACTTGCTTCTAAAGCTTCCTCTGAAAGTATGCCCATGGGCATCTCCATGTATTGAATAATGTCTGCCCCATGAATCAAAACAAAATGAACACTTGCAGGCATGTAGAACCATGGGTAGAGCTGTTCAAAACGGTCAGCTGTTTCTAAGCAATAAATTTTAAATTTTTCTGGTTCAATATCAGCAGAGCATGCCAGGGCAGTTTGAATGCAGTGAAACCTGTGAAGGAGCTCTCTATCAAATCCTGTAATGTCTGCTACCTTCTCATATTTTCAAAAAAATTTCTGGCTGTATTTCCATCATTACTGCAACCTGAGCCTTGTTGAACAACATCTACTAACAAGCCTAATTCTTTTCTTAACTCATCCTGAATGTCTTGTTTCCTTTGAGCATACAGGGAGGCATTACAGCTCCATTTTTTAATTTCTATCTTGTAAGAGATGTGTAAAACACACTCCAAAAATCTGATTCTGCAGTGAAGGACAGATATATCATACTGGAAAACAGTTCTATCAACAGTCAGTGAGCGGTCAGTCATTTTTTTGGGAGTGGCATTACAAGCACAGCAAGTGGAATGAGAAGCAGCACCTGCCAAAAAAGTTCTTGTCTTGCCATCTATCATGGTGCATTTAAAACTGTGAATTATTTTTATTTTGTTTTGAGATGACAGGCAAACTTCAGATTCAAGACCAGACATTTTTTCTGAATAATATTTCTCTTCCTCAAGTAATGATTGTTTAGTTTCTTTCTTGTGGGCTATTCTAAGAGGTTTGCAGAATTTTGTTGAACTTGGGGAGGGGTTATTCCACAAAACTTGTGGCTCAGTGCCATTAGAGGGAATAAACTTGAGTTGAGGAGGAACTTGTGCTGTCAAAAGAATATTTTTGCCTGTGGTGTTTTCCCCAGGTTGTCTGTGCTCTGAATGGTTGCCACTCCCATCACAGCCCCATTTGTGAAAAAGGATAAAACTGCCTTCAAAATTTGTAATAGGTTTTCCTTGTTTTTCCAGAATTTTAATAATTTTCTCTGCATCCATATCTACTAATGTCTGAATATTTATCTCTGCTGATGTTTCAGTAACAGTGACTGCCTCGAGGGGTGGTAATGATGAATTTTTCTCTTCCTGCACCCTACTATATGATGGAAAAATATCTGCACTGTGGCTTTTGGCGATTTTCCTTATGAGACAGTACTGACTTTTGCTTAAATCAGCATCTATTATGAGAGAGACAGCTTCAGCAGGTGTCAACTCTTGTGGAACAGGATTTTTTAAACCACTCAAAATTTCACTACTCTTTTCTGGGTTGTTGAGAAGAAAATCAATTAGTTTAGCACCTGCCTCATTGCCAGCCTTTCTCATTAAAATTTCAGCAGCTCTTAAACATTCTTCTAAACAGTGGTCCTTCCCTAACTGGCTAGCTTTTGCTCTCTGTGTTCTTGGGGCTGATGAAATGAATGGGACAGAAGGTCTTCCTCCTCCATTGTTATTTTTCTTTTCTAATTTGCCTTCATAATGAAATGTCTCATGTCCTGACAACCAGGAAGAGCTGTGTTTGAAAAAGAGCTCTGGCTTTTTGAATTTCAAGAGGGTTTTGTAGTATTTAGAACAGAACATTGAGACAGTAGCTCTTAGAGTTTTCACTTCCCCCTCAGAGAGTTCCTGGCCCTTTGCCTCATCTAATTTCCGGAAGCAGTAGTCTTGAATGTGAGTTTTTTGAACATCCCGTGATTCTCCTGACTTCTCTCTGATTATATCAACTAACTCACGTCTACCTATTCGAAGCTGTAATTTCATTTTTGTCCTACCACAACAAAAGAGGAAAATAACTATGAAAAGTTGTTAATATTATATGTAATTTTGAAAGGAGGAGAGAAGCGCACCCCGAAAACTCACCGGCTATCTCCTGGCTAAATTATAACGACGAAATACGAAATAAACTTTGGGTCAATGACCTGTGCAGGTGCCACAGCGGGTGCTAGTAAAGTGAGGTTAGGTTATGTTGTGCTGCGAGCAGACAGAACGCCCTCAGTTCGGAAAGTCGTGTTTTTGTTTCGCACTGCCGAATCGCATTGTATCGCGCTCTGGCGCTTTGACCAACGTTACTATAAGGCCTGGCGAATATTTTGAGCCCAATCGCAACTCGGCTAATGCAAGCAAACGCTAGATATCACATAAAATACGTCCGAAGGGATCCCTGTTTAAAATTAATATTTCGACGTATCTAAGAAATGACATGCATTGTTGGCCATCTGAGTAGCAAGAATGAAGCCCGCTGATCAAAGTGAATGACCAAAAGCACTCAGATACTTTTAAAAATGATGCTAAAACGTTATTGTGGGGCGACCGGTGTAGTGCGCAGGGGAATTTCCAACAGTTCAAATTGTTCTTTCGGTACGAAAAAATAAAAATAAAATAAAACGCGACCTGTTTTAGGTACCCTAAACATTCCCGAACCGAGTCCCGCTTGTATTTTGTTCGTGCGAACATTTTAAACAAGCAGGGTTTTGGCCACATTTACCGTACGATCAGTTATTCGGCAAAAAAAGGGGAGTCAGAAATCTCGAAAAATGTCGAAATACGTGAGTTCGGCCTCAGATGGAACGGTCGAACTCGGACTTTATTAGGCAGCAGTTGGCAACACTGAATTACGCTCGTCGAAACGATTTTAACGATATAGGCGTCAAGGGGTGTCGATAATTTCAAAAATTGTCGAAATATGTCGAAAATTGTCGAAATATGCAAAAATACGTAAAAAGAGTCGAAAAATCTCGAAATATCTCAAAAATGTTGAGATATATTGAAATATATGGAAAATGTCGAAAAACATCGAAAAACATCGAAAAATGAGGGATAATGTCGAAGAATATCAAAAATTGTCAAAAATGTTTACAAATATCGAAATATGTCGGAATATGTCAACAATGTCGAAAAATATCAAAAAACATCAAAAATTATCAAAAATGTCAAAAGCTATCAAAAATTATCGAAAATTATCGAAAGTGTCGAAAAATATCGAAAAATATCGCAAATGTCGAGCAATATCAAAAAATATCGAAAAACAATGAAAAATGTCGAAAATATCGAAAAATATCGGAAAATATCGAGAAATGTCGAAAATAATCGAAATGTTTGAGTTTTGACGATTGGCACCACTGGAAATTGAAAAACGGTTCTAGAGAGGTGCATGTCGATGGGGTTCGTTAAAGTTGAAAAGTGAGGACCTTGGATACTATTAGGAAAGCCCCTTAGATTTTGAGGAAGGCTCCTCAAAAAATAAGACAATCTTCACAAATTTTGAGGAGACTTCCGCAAAATCTAAGACGTTTTCCTCAAAGTCTCCAAGGCCCTGAAAGTTTTCCCTTTTTCCTCAAAAAATCAGACATCGTTTTTACCGTGGTGTTTCTATGTTGGTACTCGACTTGTCACAGGAAAACAGCGTGGAAAGAGGAGCCGCGCCGAGTCCCCGTTGTTGCGGGTGCGCAACCCCTCGGCGCGGCGTTTCCCATTCATTTCCTGTAACTTTCGCTTAAGATACCCTAAAATATGTCAACCGTCTTGCTAAACTGCTTTGAGCTAAAAACACGCTGACGTGACAGAGCGACGGGAGACAGGCTGACAGAAGTTTCCACGGCCGTTTACATAAGCCCTCTCCAAGGCTCATTCAAAACAGAAGGGTGGTCTTTGCTAGAATAGCACGATTGTGTAGTAGCAAGTTGCAGCATTCCAAGAACAGGAGTCGAAAACCGCCATGGTAGCTCATTATTTAACTTGAATCAGAACGAAAATTGGAGCGTAGCTCAATGTTTGGGATTGGAAATCCCAAAATCATTAATCCCTGAGGGCCTTTTTTCTTAATGAAATATCTTTATCACCATGCAGGAGGATATGATACGATGTTTCTATCGATGTGCATGCATATGCAAAGCAAGTGCTACATACTTCGCACATTCTTCCGACATATTACACAGGTAACTCTGACACAAAAATCTTCAGCATGTGATATGTAAATTACTGCGGAATCATGTTACAGATTCCTGGACTGATTGTATATTGCATGTCGTGTACTTTTTCACTTTGCGTTTCGTTTGCACTGTTAAAACCTTGCTAACAATCTTTGCAAAGAAATTGGATGCTTCGCAGTGCGGAGAAAAAGTTTGTATTCCAAAGAAAATAATTCGCAAAGCTTCGCAAGCTGACGAACCTTTTACGCCTTACAAACTAAAGTATTAAGCGGTCAAGCACATTGTTAAAACCTTGCGAAGAAAAAGTTCGTATTACAAAGAAAACAGTTCACAACACTTGGCAAGCTTACGAACCTGTAGCGCCTTACAAATCAAGCTATTTAATTTGTTATAAGAACTTTTTCTTCGCAAGGTTTTGACTGTGTGCTTGACCACTCATCAGAACCAAAGCACTTGAAGGCTCGTTTAGCACGCAGATTTGCGGGAAATGCGGCGATCATGTTTCCAAAACGAGTCATTTGACTTGAGAGACCCTGGCCACAAATGACCCAAGGTTCCCAAGGTTGTTCACCAACCGAAGTCGGCTACTCACGAGCATTCCATCAGATCAAGAGCTCAAGGCACCATGCTGTTCTGGCTTCCAGTGCTAGACATTGGCGCCGCGCCGACGCCGCGCCGCCGCCGACAAATTTTGACGCGCCGCCGCCGCCGACAAAAATACCAGGTGGCTGACGGACGCCGTGCACTTTTTGTACTATGCAACCCGCCCGCACCGCTCCATCCGGGACTGCATACCCATCAGGCGCTGGGGACCGGCTCCAAGCGCGGACGCTCCGCTCCCCCACTGTTGTTGCAGCGAACGCCCCTAAAGCAGGCGCGGATTTGGGGGCGAGGGGGCAAAATAAAGAGCAGGAAGGAAGAGAGGGAGGAAAGAGAGAGAGGAGAGGAGGAAGAGAAGAGGGGAAAGAAAGAGGAAAGGAAAAGGGAGGAGAGAGAGAGAGAAGAGAGAGAGAGAAGAGAGAGAGAGAGAGAGAAGAGAGAGATAGAGAGAGTAGCGGGCGGGCTGAGCCAGCAGGCAGAGGCAGGCAGGCAGGCGGCCGGTGCCGGTACGCGGCGTGCGCGCACTGTTGGTCGGTAGTACAGTCAATCTGTGCAAAAAAGGCCCCTTACCCAAGAAAAATTCCGAACAGTACGAAACTTTGGGGATCGGTTTAGGCATGCCTAAGAAGTGCTTGGCCAAAAATCCAAAAAA
This sequence comes from Frankliniella fusca, assembly GCA_029379305.1. Classification (NCBI taxonomy): domain Eukaryota; kingdom Metazoa; phylum Arthropoda; class Insecta; order Thysanoptera; family Thripidae; genus Frankliniella; species Frankliniella fusca. Next base: position 97,166 of record JAHWGI010000260.1, read on the forward strand.
ATCCCACCGTGCAGATCGGCTCAAATCGTGTTCAAAGTTCAAAATTTGAACACTTTGAACGTTAATTGTTTTTCGGCTCTTGTGTCTAAACGGTAAGACCTACAGAGCTGGGCGACAGCTCAAAATGTTCGTATGAAAATGGGCTACAAGAATCACTACGCGCGTTGGTCATTTTAAGCGTTTGAACATGACCAAATCGTGCCAAAAGTCAATTTTTCAAATTTAAAAAAGTCTATTAAAATATTTGCGCCGTCATAGCGGCCAAAATATCCAGAAATCGAACTTAACACCTTTTCATAACGTCGTGGAGGCATGCCAAACGAACAAAATGAGCTTTGAATCAGGTCTGTAAGTCCAAAAATGACGGAGTTATGACCGTCCAATCACGGCGCCGACGCCCGGGCCGGGCCGGCCTCGCGCCCTGGCGGGGTGCTGCACGCACTGCTTCACGTCGTTCTCACAGGAAAACGCTGCAACCGACAGAGCTGTGCGACGGCTCAAAACACGCGTAAATGCTCAGGGCTCACACAACACATTTGAACACAGGCCAAGTTGAACATTTGAACATGTTCAATCTGGCCCAAATCAAATTTTGCATTATTTGAAAGCGATTCACCCTCACCCCCGTCCCCCTTATTAATGCCTTAATGTTCTGTGAGCACGTTAGGTTGATGTGATATGTGATGTTTCTCACAGGATTAGAGGGGTGGAAAGGGGGGGGGGCGTTAAAACCATTTGGGATCGTTCAGTTCGTACAAATTGAACAAAGTTACCCGGGTGGAAGGATCTACAATGAAACTACAGTTTTAAGTGCAGTGGTTAAACTGTAGTTGCCAAACTGTATTATAACTATTTATGGAAGTCAGATTTAACTTCAGTTTTGATGTACAGATTTCACTTGTAGTTTGCAGAACACTCATCATGCAGTTTTTCTACAGTTATTTTAAGCAGTTTGGAAGAGCAGTGCAGTTCATAAGTCTTTTGTTACTTAATATTACACTCTTGCACTATAATGTGGAATAAAGTGTTAAGCTATCCTCATTTTATAGTTTCTATGTATGGGTAGTTCATTCCAAAGAGCATAAAATGTTGTCCTTTAAACAACAATCGTAATATATAGTTTCTTTACTTGTATAATAGTAAAGTGCATTATACACACTAAATGGAAAGGGACAATTTTGTCCCAAGAAATGTTGCGTTTTTGTGCACACCAATCCCTTTTGACAAATTTGTGTAATGACTTGGGAAGATTTGTAATATTTCGGACGCAAATTGTCTCAATTTAGTACATTTTCATTTCTTCGTACTTCTTAATTTTCGAAATGTCAGAGATATGAAAAAAATTCGGAAAAATAAATGAAATAATTATATAAAACAAAGGCACGCAAATAACACACAAAAGCACAAAGTTAAAAATATATGCATATACACTTACCTTTCTTCACAAGACTTAACAATACTTTCCTCTTCTTTAAACAATTACCAGGGCAATGGCACATAAGTGTCCTTTCATTAGTCATGTTAATGACAGTAAATCCCCCTGAAAGTAGGCAACCCTCATGACTTGCCCCCCCTAAATATTCGAGCTAGATCCGCCACTGCCCTAAAGGGAAAGGGCCCTCTCGCGGTTCGCGCGGTCTACGGTAGGGCGGAGGTTCGCGGTTTCGCGAGAGTAACCCGCGAGTCCGCCGGGAAAGCTCGCGGTCCGCGGATCCTCTGTGGGTCCTTCGCCCACGAGAAGGATCCGCGGACCTCGACCTTCCCCCGCGGAGGATCCGCGGTTCGCGAGATACCCCCAGGGAGCGACTCGCAGTCCGCGAGCTCTCCCGGCGGACTCGCGGGTTACTCCCGAGAAACCGTAAACCTCCTCCTCCTCCCCGGTAACGCCCCCCCGTAGACCGCGCAAACCGCGAGAGGGCCCTTTCGGGACGATGGCTGCAACATCAGTGCCGGAGCGGAGCGTCCAGGCTTGGAGCCGGTCCCCAGCGCCTGATGGGTATGCAGTCCCGGATGGAGCGGTGCGGGCGGGTTGCATAGTACAAAAAGTGCATGGCGTCCGTCAGCCACCTGGTATATCGGCGCGGGGCGGTTGGTGGCGTGGGGTTTAAAGCCCGATATTTTTCACTAAAATCAAACAGTGCGCCTTGTAGGTAGGCAAATTCATACACCTCGCCATACTATGCACAAGTTTGTCCACTTTCAAATTTTTTTCTGTTTTAAACACGATTTGAATGCTAAATATCGAAGCTTATCGAATTTTATGTTCACATTTGCGGTTTTCTTGCATTTATTTAGTCCAATTCAAGTGGCGGACGCCGGTCACGCCGCCGCTGCCGAACATGACAATATCGGCGGCCACGCCGGCGGCGCCGCCGCAGCCGACAAATTTTGGGCCGAACGCCACCGCTGGTGAAAATCCGGTCGGCGCCCACGTTTGTAGTGCACACTTAAATACTGGGGACAGTTTTGTTCCTATTTGAGCAGGAATCCGTGCATGCGTAACATGTGTACACACTAACTGGTTTTGTAGCTTCTATTTGCACAATGTTAAAACTACGATTTATTTGCACGAATTCATGCACAAACTTGCACCTTTCTATGCAAATCTATGCACGAAAAGGTACATTTCTTTGCACAAATTCCTGTGAATCGAATTGTATGTTTAACTTTGTGCAAAGGTTTGCACAAAAACCTTCAAATACACTTAGCGTGTACGATTTATTTTTCTAAGTAAAGGAGTAAATGTGCACTGTTGTGCAGTTTTACCGTAATTAGGCACGAAAGCGTACTTATGTTACGCATGCATGGATTCCTGTTCAATTATTAGGAACAAAAACAAAGGTGCTACCCAATGCCTTTTAGTTGTTAGTGCTGTTAGTGAAATAGTGCCTTTACAAAGGCGCTATCGCCTCCCAAACGTGCTATTTTTGGCCCTATTCGTGCTTATACAAAGGCATTAGTGCAGTAACACCCCATCAAATAAAATAGTACCCCAAAAAGGTTTCTATATAGCAACCTTGGTTTCCCCAGTGTAGTATTTTAATGTGGTGTGCGTAAACCCTACACTTACGCGTTGAAAGCAGTTTGCTCATAAATAATTATTTTGAAAAAAAGAAAAACAGAAAATGTTAACTTTAGCACATCTGGAAAGAAAGGACATCGCGGCATCGCACCTTCTTTTGTTCAGTGTGATGAAGACTCGTCTTGTATTACGATCGATCCGGTTTTAGCTTAGCCTACAGTTAGCAGCACTCTAAATCGACAGGTTGATAGTTAAATAAACGATTTCACGAAGTGAGAACATGGGAGTCACGAAGTAGCATGCAGTTTTAAAAAACTTCTAAGTTTAGTTTTTACTTTAGTTTCTACCAGATTTAATAAGTATCACTTAATTGAAGAAAACTAAACGTCTTACTGCTCGGTAAAAATGTATCCGATTAATTTGATTTTTTTAACTGATTGTAGGTTCTGCAACGGTCATTCGAACAATTCACCCACACTAAGTATAAACGTGCTCATAACGTTAATCCTCGCTTGGTCGTTGAGAAAACCGCGCAAACACGCATGCAATGCCCCTCCCGTACAACACGGATTGTCTTCCACAAGGATGAATCTATTTTGTAGAGAAAACTACGAACGTGTAGATCCCAAATGTAGATTTCCGCGGACGAAAGTCAGACATTGACCATCCATTCTCGCGTCGTCGTGGAGACAAAAACGTGGTCTCCGGTGTGTCTCCGTGAGGTCGTGAGATAGTCTACTTTGTTTCGCTTTTCAGCCTCCCCTGAGACATAATTTTAATCCTTCCTAGAGCCAGCGTTGAGACAAACCAGCGAGTCCCGAATGCCAATCGTCCCAGCCATCATGCATACAGCATCATGACTCTGCAAGCTACAGACAATGGCACTCGCTTACACATGCTCGAGCCAACGTAAAGTCGTCTGCCAGACGGTCCCCCGCCCTCCGCGCACCAGCGCGCAGGGCACAGGCAGCAGTGCCCGCGCTCTGAGCGTGGCGGGTGGGCTTCCTACCCAGGCGCCTTGGCTGTGTCGCATGGGTTGCCTACTTGGCAGGAGGTCCTGCGGCGCGTGTCGTTCCAGTCGGGTGCAAGGGAGGGCTGCTTGACCCGAATTGTAAATAGTTAAATAGTTTGGAACTTGGTTGTTTTTAAACATTTAATTTGTTATTAACCCAAAAAAGGCCTCGTCGGGACTAGACATAATGAATGGAGATCATACAAAGGAAACAAAAGACTTCCACTCACTGAAGGTCAACCATACTTATAACATCGGCAATGTAATGCACATCCCCCATTCTCATTTGCACGCATACGGACTTAAGTTCCCTTACATCTATAACATCGATTATATCACTCTCGTTGTAAGTAAAGATTGCAGAGTTGCCAGGTCGCGAGTACCCGAAGTCGCCGCGAGAAGGCGCGTGCGTCGCCCAAAAGTCGCGCGCTCGTTTGTCGCCCAAAAGTCGCAGCCTCTCGCTCAAAATAGCCCAATTTCGTGACTTTTCTCCTTCAAATTGATGTAAATTTTGAAATAATACGAGAATTTGCTAAATATGCAGTTTGTTTAATACGTAAAATCAACGTAAAATGAAATACCAAGAAGGACACTTAAATTATCTTTGGGATAACAAAGAACATAACTATAGCATCTGCGAGCCGTCTTTGTTCTGTTTTAGCAGGCGCTTACGCGGATAATTAAAAAATCGCCCAAATCGCCCAACTTTTGGAAAAATAGCCCAAATCGCAAGTTTTACGTGATTCATATCGCCCAAATGCGATTTTTCGCAAAGTCAAGAAATGTGTCGCAAACAGGCCGTCCAAAATAGCCCAAATTGCGATAAATCGCCCAATCTGGCAACCCTGAAAGATTGAGGGAATTGCGATGGTGGGATAAAGAGTTTTAAAGGCGATATTACAGTTAACTCGCTGCAACAGGGCAAAATATCTAGCAGGCGGGCATCTGCATGAAATATCAAGACAATGACAACTAGCAACTCGACAAAACAATCGCAATATTCCATGATATTGTACATTATTGTGCCTTTATGCTACATAACAAAATATATTTTTTTTTTACCTTTCTCGCTTACACTCATAATGGATCTTCCCAAATAAAAGTCTAGTGAAGAACAGTACATTTCCATTGAGAGAGTTGACTGCAGGACGAATGGAATCAGCCAACACAATATTCTTTTCATACTTTCCTACAACCGCCAAACCTGTAGATATATGTTCACAAACTTTAAAATGAGAGAATGGGGAGAGAAGATTTGCACAAAACTTCTTAACTTTACCTGAAGGAAGTTCACTTATTAAAAAAGTCAATCTAGTCAAAAGTTCAAATTTGGAAATTATTTAAGGTCCAATATACTGAGAGCCATGAACAAGATTTTTAAGAGCTCCGCTCATGTCCTCGAATGAGAAACATGTGGTAGCCCAAAGTGGCCCCAGCTCGCGGACTACATCTGGTAAATGCCTAATTAAGTGTAAGTTGGATGTCATGCACCGCACGCCATACAGATTTTCAAATTGTCTGACATATTCATTTAGTACAGTTTGAGACACTAAGAGATCATTTACACTTACACTATCATGACATAGTAAACTTATTCCTAAGACCAATTGTTTGAAGTGATTGAAGTAAACTTGGTCCAGAAAAATTGGAATTCTGAGGCTTTCCAAAAAGCTAGTTTACTAATGGCCTGTGGAATTCGTTTAAAAGAATGGGGAGGTTGAATGGAGAGCAAAACATCACTAACAGCAGCTTGAACATGAAATAAAGAGAAGTTTTTACATTTGTTTTGTGCACTAAAACACAGGGCCATTAGGGCTTTCATTTTGCCAAGAAAAATGTCATGCATTATGTCTATGCTGGCAGACCGCACGAAAGACACAAACAGCATGACTTGAAGGTATAATGGTACCTTCACACTAAACTGAACTTTGCCTGTACGACAAACACCTCTTAAACGAGCACAGTGCCTGCGATCTGTCCTTTTTTCTAACTCTTCTTGATAAGGGTGCACGAAAATATTACCTGTCCTCTGAGACTTTTCCCCCCTACATAGGCATTTCGGGCACCCATAGAGACCATTAAACTGTTTGTGGCGCATACAAAGTGCAGTGGCAGGAGCGAGGGGGAAATAACCGCTGAATTAGGTGTACAAATTTCGTGAATTGGAAGTGAATTGCCTTGAATTGGCTGTGGATTGGCTTGAATTGGCTGTGAATTGCCTATGAATTGGACTGAATTAGTGTGTGAATTGGCTTGAATTGGGTTTGAATTGGCTTAAATTGGCTTGAATTGGCTTGAATTGAATTGAAATTAGATTTGAATTAGGTTGAATTGGCTTGAATTTGTTTGAATTGGACTGAATTTGTTGAATTAGTGGTGTACACTAAAGTCCGAGGTTATTTCCCCCTCGGGCAGGAGCGTCACATGAACCACACAGCAGTACACATTTATACAAAATATTGCCTAAACTGGGAACATATAACAAAATTCCTTGAAACAGTTGACTAAACTTTAAAAACAAATTTGGATCAGGCTTTTCAAGGCCAAACCATAATCCCGCCAGCAACATGTTTTCTCGTTTAGACCTAAGGTGAGGAGGAACTGAATTAATTACGAGGAAAAATGGCCACACTTAAAAAGTAGAGGATTTAAAGAGAGAAAATCCGTCTGTATTCCACATGAAAGTTTAAAAGTTCCCATTACCTAGGCCCGTTCTCATGGCCTCTTTGTATACTTCAACATCATAGATGTCCTCTTATGCATTCTCATTAACTTTAATAGTAAAGGCTGTCTTTGATTTAGAGTACTCAGCAAGGGGGAATATTCCAGTAGCCCGAGCCCGAACGTAAATCTAGCGATGAGAACCAGGCAGAGCCGTGCAACGAGTCCAAAGTTGCATCGATTCGGGGCAATGGATAAGCATCCTTGCGAGTTACTGCGTTCAACTTCCGATAATCGATAGCAAACCGAATTGAACCGTCCTTTTTAGTGAGCAGCACTGCAGGGAAGGCTTAGGGAGAGACTGAGGGCCGAATAACGCCTTGGCTCAGCATCTCTGCGATGCTCTTGTCGGCTTCCTTCTGCTTGCGAAGCGGGAGCCGGCGCGGCGCCTCCTTAATGAGAGCAGCATCTCCTGTATCGATGCGGTGTTCAACCAGCCTGCAGAGTCCAATTTCGCCAGAGCAGGAAAAGATAGACTGGAACTCAGAATGCAGCCCTCTCACCTGCACACACTCCTGAGCAGTCAAATTAGCTCTGCAGTGCGCGAGCAGATCTTCCAGGGGAGCAGGGAGGCCGCCAGGCTCCTGCGGCGCCGTGTCCCCTGCGTTTATACTGGCGGGGGTCTCAGCGCTCAGCACGGGGACGCAGTGACCGGAGCGCAGTGTGCGGGGTCGGCTGCCTGAGTTGTTGACGGCGACGGCCATGGTGTCGCCCCCAGCGGCCATGAGGGAGCTCTTCACCTCAAGGTCGGTTGGGAGGGCCGGGCGCGCCGTACAGGCCATACCTCGTACGTTGCGGACGCCAGCAAGCTGGACGTCCGGTGCTGGTGGAAGCCCAGTGTCCAGGCCAGCACATTGCGAACAACAGTGCGGGGGAACCAACCCATCCCCGACTGCCTGTCCGACTAGGGTCAAGGGGAGCGTGCGAGCAAATGTGTCCTGAAGGTCGTCCCCTCCCGGCCCCGGGCCCTGGAGTCGAGAGGAAGGATGCGCCCCGGCGACATCACTGCCGATAACGTCACACCCTTTCGCCGACATGGCCACGTAGACCATCGCTCTCGGCGGCACGGTGACTCTCTCGGCAGCAACCACCCGCACGTTGATGGCCGCTACGGGCACGGGAGCGGTGCTTCGCGTCATGTTGACGCGCTGGCCGTCGGAGAGGATCAGAATGTCCTTGGCGACATCGAAGTGTCTGACGTGGTCAGCGACGAAATCAGCCCCGAGGAGACAGTCGTCGTGCGTTTTGGCCTCGAAGACGTGAGCGAAAACAGTAGGGCCAGCCAAGAACACGGCGACGGTGCGCGGACCGAAGAGGGTGCTGGCGCCCGCAGGAGCGCCGGCGAAGGCGCCATGCACGCTCAGCGGAACGGGCAGTAGAGGCGGCTGGGGGCGTCCAGGAAGCCTTTTTGCAACAGAGTCAAGACCACACCGGGGTCGAACACAATCTGGCAAGGCTTACCCGCAATGTGGCAGGAGATATGCCACGACACCCTGGTAGGCGGCGGGAGCTGCCGGTCAGGAAGATGATGATGCGGTTCAGATGAGTGGGCGGGATGTGGAGTCGCGACCGGGCCCACAGTCGCAACCGCCGCGCGTTTCCCAGCCCCGCGTTGGAGCCTCGGCCGTCGCGGCGGCGGTGGTGGGAGTAGCCGTCGCGGTGTCCATTGTTGCCGCCCCGGCGCTCATGGCGCCCACGACCTCGTTGTTGGCGGCGGGGGCAATCCCGGGCGAAGTGCTCGGGGGAATCACACGCGTAGCAGCGGGCGTCCCCAGAGCGCCCCGAATCGATGCAACTTTGGACTCGTTGCACGGCTCTGCCTGGTTCTCACCGCTAGATTTACGTTCGGGCTACTGGAATATTCCCCTTGCTGAGGACTGTAAACTAAAGACAGCCTTTACTGTTCCCCAACATGGCCTTTATGAAATCGAGCGTATGCCGTTTGGGCTTTCCAACGCCCCTGCAACGTTCCAGCGGCTTATAGACAAACTTATGCCTCGAAATCTTTCAAGAGTGTATTTGGATGACATAATTGTGCCTGGAAAAACCTTCTCTGAGGCTTTAGCGCATTTGCGTGTGGTGTTTCAGCGTGTCCGTGATGCAAACTTCCTCCTACATCTGAAGAAATGCCACCTTTTTGCCCGGAGGCTGCATTACCTCCGGCATGTTGTTAGCGCTGAGGGCATCCACACCAACCCGGAGAAGACGGAGAAGATTTCAACCTGGACTGTACCCCTGGACAACCTGACGCGGCCCGTGCTTCCGTGCAAAGTTTTGTGGCGCTGGCTCAATACTACTGCCACTTCGTGCCTCACTTCAGCGACCTGGCCGCCCCTCTGCACCGCCTCAACGAGAAGAACCAGCCCTTTGAGTGGAATAAGGAAGCAGAGCAGTCTTTTGAAGCCCTCAAGTCTGCTCCCGCGCAGGCTCCTGTGTTGGCGTTCCCAGACCCTTATGGCGGAAGTTTCATCCTAAACACTGATGCTTCAAATTTTGCGATTGGTGCTGTGATTTCGCAGGTGCAGGGTGAAAAGACGAAGGCCATCGCCTACTTCAGTCGTGTCTTGAACCGAGCTCAGCGCAACTACTGCGTTACGAGGAAGGAGCTGCTCGCCATCGTGGAAGCCATCCGGTTCTTCCATCACTATCTCTACGGCCACTGTTCGGTCGGACCATTCGGCGCTGCAGTGGCTCTGGAAGCTGAAGAACACGGCAGAAGGCCAGTTGGCTCGCTGGTTAGAAACCCTTGCAATGTACGACTTCTCTATCCAGCACAGGGCAGGGAAGCTGTATGGGAACGCGGACGCGATGTCACGGCGCCCCTGTGACCCTGCCTGTCACCACTGCGAGAGGCTTGACGGCGTCCGGCGAGTGCAGCTGCTGAACGACGGCCCCTCCGCGGACGACGTGCGCGCCGGACAGGGCACCGATCTGGACATCGCGCCGATCCCCCTAGGTCTCCAGCGCGGCCAACGCCCTACTTCCGAGTCCATGGCGCATCGCAGCAAGCGCTGTAATTCGCTATGGCTGCAGTGGGGCTCTCTGGAGCTAATCGACGGTGCCGTGCATCTCCGATTCGAAGACAGCTGGGGTCGCCGAGTGACTCGTCAGATCGTCGTTCCCCACGCCTTTATTCCCGCCGTGCTCACACATTTCCATGACGCCCCTGGCTCTGGAGGCCATTTTGGATCCATTGCCTCAGATGCAGTTTCTTTAGTGTCTATTTAATCGAAGTTATTGTCAGTGACCTCGCACGAATGAGGAACAGTAAACAGCTTTGCACATGAAGGCGTCTAAAAATATTTTTTGAAAAGTAGCTTCAGAAATTGAAAGCGTATCAGTACTTAAATGATTTAACATTGTTTACATTTTTGGCCCTGCGATCCACTTCACGCCCCTCTAAGTCAGATTCTGTAGTTTCAAAATCTGAACCCTGAACCACATACTGAAAATGAACTATCAGCTGTGCCAGAGGAATCCTCTCCACTAGCACCCTACAAGGAAAGAACAATAAACAATATATTACACCAAATAATGTCAGTAGAGGAAAATGAGGGCGCTGTGTGTTCTCGAGTATGTACGGTACCAATGTACCTTAGGGACTGAACTTGAACTTGTCTTGCGATGGCGACTGAGGTCAGTTTTCGTGAGCCTGTTTTTTTTTCTCTTCACATCTGCAGAATCCTGTCACAACAAAAATAAATAAATAAATAAATAAATAAATAAATAAATAAATAAATGAATAAAGGAAAGCAACTAATGATAAGCTGATGTGTACTGAGGTGCGAGAACCAAACAAGTTTAAGGACTAAAACCTAACAAAGAGGTTTGAGTTATAGAATCTATTTTATATACAACAGAGATATAGTCCTGAGCTCGGTTATGGCAGCCTAGTAAAACTCAAGATAGATACTAACCTGCAAATCAGGAGGTGAATTATCCATTGTGTCATGCACATATACAAATAAATACAACCGAAACCTGCAGAATCATCCGCAACCAGAAACCCGCGTTACAACTTTTCCAGCTCAACGTGATTTCCAGAACAAAGCGGACGCGGGGGTGAATTTTTTATACCACCCAGTAGGGTTCGTATTTTCCCGGAAAAATAAAATCGGTGGAATACTAGGAGTACGTGCGGCAGGCACGTAGTGGCTGAGCGAAGCACTCAGCTAGCAAGTAGATAAAAAAAACTACTCGGGGTTTGGCGCCCGGTGGGTAGGCCACCCATTTTACGCATGTCGCGCAGGATCACATAAACCCCCGACACAGATCCAGTTGCGTTGGCAGAGCAGGGCGGCTCACAGCACACCGCACGGGACAGAAGCACTTCGCATTGGCGATGTCCGCGCCAAACTAGCCCTCTGGCCAGCGCGGCGAAGCCCTTCCACTGTCTACTGATGCACATCCAGGGCCAAAGGTAGCCTGCCCTATGTACTGTTTAACAGTTCAGAGCTAGGCTCACCCATCGAGGCCCGCCAGGCCCGGCCCGATGCAGCTCGCCCTCAGCCTTCTGATGCACATCCAGTGCCTCACCCTGTGGGTACCGCGGCCGGGCCGGGCCAGCCTGCCCTGTGTACTATAATAGTTCACAGAGCCAGGCCCTCCCTTGCGAGCGGTGCCACCGAGCCGGAGAAACCCGTCCTGTGAACCATAGTACCTTAAACCATAATTCAACTTTACCGCCAAATTAGGGTAGTTTGTTTCCCAGATGGAAATTAAGCTTTTAGCAGGTTAAATAATCCTAGTCAGTCTTTTGATTAAAATTTTTAATACATGAGGTATGTCATGTCAAATAATCAATATGTAGTCTTAAACAAATAGTCTTCAAAGTTTGGAAGTGATTTCAATCAAAGCATTTTCTATGGATTCAACCCCCTTTTGATTAGGGTGAATGAGATCAATCATTCCACTTTTGAAGGTCCTAAAAACAAAAATTAATTTTTTTAATAACTGCTGAATATTTGATAGCTTAGGACAAATAATTTTCAACAAATATACCCACTTTTCAAATAGATCAACATTAATAGATTCATCTATTAACATAAATTTACTGAAAATATCAAGTACAGCAACATTATCTGGAAAATAAATATAATACTTTAGAACACGTTTGTCTTCATGAAAGCAATTATCTGTAATGTAATGAAATAATACCTTTGTCTGCAGCTTCTTCAGCTATATATGCATTGAGCTCTTTAATTTTATCCATTCTCTCTGGCACGGAATCTCTCGGAATAGGAGGTATAGTCATGACGACAACTTGTTTAGCACTTGTTGCTAAGAAACATAGAACATTCTTAATTCCTTTTTTAGCATCATCTACAGGAACATTCTGAAAATAACAGTAAGGTTGTTTGGAAAGGCAACACATTTACAACTATCACACAAATTTTAAGACCTAAGTTTTCAAACCTTTACCTTTAAAGCATCATTGGTCCCTATCAGGACCGCTGCCTTTGACTGTGACCAATCAAATTTGGCCTGATGTAAATGTCGGGCCAACTGACAACTTGTCTGCCCATGCACAACAAAGCCTACTTGCTTTGATTTCACTGTTAACAAAATAAAAACAAATCTATTTTCAACCAGTTTTGAAACAAAAAGTACTTTGCTTCCCTCATATCAAAGCAGGCGCAATGATAATGACAAACAAGTGTGCACTCACAATATTGATTGTACTCCGCCCTAAGAGGAGGGGAGCAATACTGGGTCAGTCTAGATACGATGCTATCACCAATAAGTTGGTAACCATTGAATTTAGGAACCTGTAACTGAAATATCAGAGTTATATTGCCGAGCAACTTTAAAAAATAAAAAACTACAGTGTTATTCAAATCATGTGTCATGTGACGTTACATTCAATTGGATGTAGAACCCGTCATATTGGTTAACATATTACGTCAAACTGGTTGCAACAATAATTGGCCATTTAAGTAGGATAAATTTGACAGATTTGTTCAAGATAATTTAACTATGACATCTAAAACAATGTGATAGTTTTTCTAATATAAGGAATGTGACATCACAAGAATTGTACAAAAGCGTAACACACTCAGCACATTTGTTAAAATCAAATACTATAGAAAGACTTACTGTGGTGGAATTGCTGTGAGGGTTAGGGTTTCGCTTAGATACCCGTCCGTCGCGTACTGACTTGCCACCTTGTCGCCCTCGTTCTCCGCGTCCTCCTCCTCCTCCACGTCCTCCTCCTCCTGCTCCGCGACCTCCACGTCCTCTTCCTCCTCGGCGTCCTCCTCGTCCACCTCTAATTATTAGAGATTGGAAAATGCCTGCGGCATCCGCCACTGGCACAGCCATTATGATGGCTTTTTCGTCGGACATCTAGAAACGAGACAGAAGGTCACAAAGTTGTAATTTTTAAATTAATCGAAGTTTCCTGGTGCTCCTGGCATACCGCGCTTTGGTGCTGCGTAAAATTATGACTGCTTACCTCTTTTCAAATAGCACAAATTCAACAAATCTCAGTCTCAACCTCAATGCTCACGCTCCGTAGGGTACGGTGACGCGAACTCCTGTAACGGCCTCTCAGTTTGCCGCGCCCGAATGTGCTACCAACATGCGACAGTAGTCATTCCGACGATGTAATGGTTTTCAAAGGAAACCTTTGATATCTTTCCTATAAAAAGAGATAAAAATATAGGCGATTAACATTTCGAGTGTGGATCATGTCAACGGAATCCTGTGAAACGAAATAAAGAAAAAAAGAAAGTCACCTTGGAGGAAGTTGGTACAACTTACTGGCGGCATGTAGGCAAATGTTGAGGACGAGGAGAAAAGGGAGAAGTTTTAGAGTATAAATTCAAATGTTTTACAGTACTGCAGAGCAGCCCGATTAGTTTTCTAAGCACCGCATGAGCGGGCCGAAGAAGGAACGTGTTTTACAGTACTGCAGAGCAGCCCGATTAGTTTTCTAAGCACCGCATGAGCGGGCCGAAGTGGGAACGTGTTTTACAGTACTGCAGAGCAGCCCGATCGGTTTGCTAAGGTAGCCAGGAGGAGGAAAAGCGACACCGCATTGCTGTGGGTCGGCCCGAAATTTTAGACACATTACAGCTAACGCCCTCATTTACAGAATTCGTAGACTGTAGATGTGCCGCTCGCCCGTCTCTCGATCAGAGAACCCCAGAGACCGTCTCACGTCAGTCATTCTATTTAATGAAAATTCGGGGTCTAGCAAAAGCCCATCCCAGGACTTGACGCGGGACATGGCGACATAGATAAGCCCCACCTGGAAGTCGCGCTGGCCGACATTGACGACGGCGCGCTCGACCGTCAGGCCCTGCGCCTTGTGCACAGTGATAGCGTATGCCAAGCAGAGGGGGAATTGCTCACGAGAACAGTGGGTCCCCTGGCTGTCATCCCAGCCGCGCAGCTGCGTGGCAATGGGGACCGAGCCGTCGGCCATGGTCGGCCCGCTGTACTTGTCGAACCTTACCATCACAGCGACGGGGAGGTCGTTAGGGGGGGCCTTGTTGGGCTCGTAGATGATGTCTACGACGGTGCCCGTTGCACCGTTAACCAGCCCGGCCGCCAGCCAGAGGTTGCTGCGCAGCATGACGCGAGAGCCCTTCGAGAGGCGCACCTCCTTCTCCAGGCCCTGCGCCGCGTCCGCGCTGCCCTCCTTGGCCTTGGCGTTGTTGTGCCGCGCGAGGAGGAGCGCCACGGGCTCGTCCAGCTCCACGAGCTTGGCCAGGTTGTGGGCGGCCACCTCGTCACGCTTGGTGTACACGTGCATGGCGTCCTTGAACAGCTCTCGCTCTGCGGCAGGCACGTTCATTTTGAAACGCGCCGAGAACCTGGCAAAGTCTGCCTCATCGGAGGTTCCGACCGACAGGTGATCCAACGCGTCTCGGAAGGATTCGTCGGCCTGTCGCTGAGACACAGTCAAAATTATAGACCTCTCAAAAGACTGATACACGAGTTTACCTCGCTGCACGTCTGCTGACTCGGAGACGGCTGTGCTGTAGAGGGTCGTGTCCCCGACGGGAGGCAGCTGTCGTATATCTCCAATCAGATACACGAAGAGGCCACCGAATGGTTCGTCACATCTCGGCTTTGCCTCACGCAAACGCTTTTCTAGCCAACCTAAGAGCCTGCGACCAATCATTGAAAACTCGTCAATGAAAATGAAATGAACGTTTTCCATCTCGTCCTGGAACTTCCGCAACGCCTCGCCTTCCAGGGGCTTAAACGGCTGTCTGGGAAAAATTTTGCAAAGGGAATGAATGGTAGTGCACCCCATTCCAAGCACGGTGGCGGCGGCGGCTGTCGGCGCCATGAGCTTGGCTGCCCTCGGGCCGAACCGCTGCCTCGCCATTGTCACACACTTTTTGACAACAGTGCTCTTACCGCACCCCGCCTTGCCCTGAATCAGAACACGTTTGAACACGGGGTCGCGAGGCGCGCCCCCAGGAGCCACCGAATCGATCTGGGTTTGCACCAAGTCGATCAGTTTCTGCTGCTCGGGGGTGTAGACGACATCGTCCACCATGGCCTCCTGCTCCGGCTCCAGGCGCGTTGTCTCCCTGTGCCTGGAAACAAACTCCCGCAAAGCAGCGTGGTCCCCGTAGGCCTGAGAGGAGGCATGCCAGTCGTAGGCCAAGTCCATCTCACGCCGGCCTATCGGGACCATCTCGGCCTGGTTGTTGGCGCTCATTCTGGCCAGCACCATCCACTCCTCGGGGCCCTCCTCGTCCCCCTCGGCCTGGTCGGGCTCCTCGAAGAGCGCCTCCTCGGCGGCTATCTGAGCAGCCGCTTCGGCGAAGCCTTCCCTTGCGGGTTGCTCGGCGACGAGTCCGGCTGCCTCGAAAGCTTGCTTCCAGGTGCCTGCCCCCCTCGCCTGCTCCTCGGTGCGCCACGCCGTGTGCAGCAGCACTTGGACGCGGTAGTACGCCTCGTCACGGTCGTCATTGCCGGTCAGCTTGGTGCGGGGGAACACACGAACGATCGCTTCCTTGCGATTCCTTGTCCATTTCCGCCTATTCAGGGAGAAAGTTTTAGCGACCTGGAACAATGTCATGTTGTTCATTTCGGGCCGATCACGTGTTTGATATTCTTGAACAAAAGCATGATAAGTGACCTCTGCAACATCGCCCGCGCCGTCGTCCTGCTCGGCCTGGTCGGCCTCAGCGTCGGCCCGGGCTGCAGCGCCCTCCGCGGCCTGGGCGGGGTCATCGACGGCCTCCTCGGCGTCGGCCTCGGCGCCGCCTTCGCGCAATGGAACCCACCGGGTTTTGCTCAAGTTCACGACAACGAACTTGCGCGACGATATGTGCAGCGGCTGCCCTGTAAGGATGTGACAGACCTCCTGGGCAGAATAGTCCCGCTCAGAAACAGTTTTCATTAAGAGCTTTTGGATTACAGATTTGGCTGAGTTGGCCTCTCCGCTACCCTCCAGAACGGCTTTCACCAGCTCCGCGCAAGGCTGCGACCTGGGCTCACCCTTGGCAGTGTACTTGGCGATGTACCTGAGAATAAAACCCATAGACAATATGGGTGTAGCATCAGAGGGTCGTCAACTCTGATATTCCTTCGTACACGAAACTGATATTACCCCGATATTACTTCAATATTACAGATATTACCTTCATATTACATAAATATTACCCATATTGTTGCCAATATTACATCAAGATTACCCATATTACCTACAATATTACCCCAATATTGCAATATTTCCCTAATAGTACTCTGATATTACTGATAATATCAATATTCCTCCGTACACGGTTAAAGGCACTTGACGACCCCTCGTGTAGCATCCATATTAGCTCTCCACAAAGTTATCACCCACTCGATGTACTTGTTTAGGAGAGAGTCGTTGCGCGCAGTCACAAGTTCCCATAGCCCTTGCTCGTTCTCAAAAAGCCTTGTTATGGGCTCTTCCTGGAAGGGAAACTTAAATCTACAGACCGGTTGGCCCGTGGCCTTGTCGATTCGCTGGCAGTAACCATTTGAACACTTGTGCCTTTGCACCCTGTTCAGCAGTTCGCCAAGGTCACGAACCGGGTCCACGACTTGGCTGGATTTTTTCCTGCAAGGATGGACATCAGCCGGGGGAAACTCTTTTCCAGGGTTTGTCGTCGACACCAGCCTGTCAAAATAGTCAATGACACTCTGGCGGTGCTCCGGGGTGGCCTGTGAAAGGTTGCTCACATCCGGTGCATCACGGTGCCAGAGAATGGCGTGGATGTGAGGGGAGCCCCTGTGCTGATACTCAAAGCGGAACCAAAAGTATCCACAAGATCATACTTCTGACGGTACACCTTTGTAATGAAATACTTAGCTCTTTCAGAGAAAAAGGTGTCAGCTATGTGCGGATTCTCGCACAGTAGCTTTTGGCGCCGAGCGTCCGTTATGGTGCTGACATCCTCCCCGGGGGCGAGCAGGCGAAATAGATCCTCCCAGTGGAGATCAGCAGCGCTAAGTGTCAAAAAAAGAGTTGGCACTCCGAGCTGGTTAACCATGTCAAGCAACTCACCACAACGGGCGTGCCAGAACTGCCTGGTGCCCTTCATTTTGTTGCCGTGATACAACGCCTGCTTAAGGATGTTCCTCTGGTTTGTCTGGACAGCTCGGCGGAGGTCCGCGGCAGTCATGTCGCGACACTGCGGATTGCTTCTGACAAACACTTGCCCGTTGGTCAGAGCACTCCACCGCATCATTGAGTTCAGGGCGAAAAACCTGAATGTAGGGTGGCACGCAAAACGCCTATCAGAGTACTCAATTAAAAACCTGAAATACTCAGCCATGTTGACCTTGGTGGGCCGTCCGCCAAGGTAATCGGCCCTGCCATAGGGAAATAGCGTGGGGTAGGCCATGGTAATGTAGCCGTCTGTGGTGAACTCATTGACAGCCTGCTGGCCAATGGTGGGCCAGTTCACCGTGGCCGCCACCTGGTCGTCCTGGTGCACGGGCTGCACCATGGGCATGCACGTCACGTGGACGCCGGCCTCCGCCTCCTCTGCCTGGGGCCCCTCCGCTGGCCCGCCACCCGGGGGCGCAGCTGCAGCGCCAGGTGCGGCACCTGCGGCGGCAGCTGGGGGAGGGCGTGGGCGCTCGTCTATGCCCCGAACCTGGAGAAAAGCATCACCGTCATCAGGGAGCTCGTTGAGATTCTCCTCGGATATCTCTACGTCACGATAGTAACGGTGATGGTGCTTGAGCCACACCAGCGCGGCGCGGACGCGGCCCGCCCGGACCTTGAAGTCCACATGACCCTCGGCGCCCTGGGTGCGCACCGTGATCAGGGAGGTCAGGTCGGCCAGGCGGTGCGGCAGCGTGGAGGCCAGCCCCTGCACGTCCTGCGGGAAGTTAATTATGTTTCCCGAGTAGCCATACTGGCCGCCCCTTACCTTGTACACAGACACCACGGGGTGCACGCGAGCAATGAGCTGCTGCTCTATGTACGTCAAACCCTGCAGTTCGGCGGGGACGTCGCCGGGGTCCATCAGGTTGTTGGCACTGAATTTACGGCACCTGCCGCCACGGCAGCCTGGGGCCAACTCCCCTCGCTCCGTCATGACGGCAGCCTGGGGCCAACTCCCCTCGCTCCGTCATGACGGCCCGGCGGCAGTTAGGGCAGACGTTCATGCTCAGAGCCGCCATTGTGGCATCAAAGAGCTCCTCGAGGGTGGCCGGCCTGGCGGCGCCAGCGCCAGCAGCAGCAGCACCTGCAGCTGCGTCAGGGCCCGCAGCGCCCTGGGCCTGGCCCTCCCCGCCGTCCTCCGCAACATCGAAGTTGACGGCACGGCGGCGCAGCATGCGCTGGACGTTGTTGTGGACGGCCCGCTCGGCGGTCTGCGCCTCCCGCACGTCCATCATGAGCGCAGCTGCCCGGGCGCGCCGCTCATCTGCTGCCTCGGGAGTCTGCAACAAGCGATCATTAGCGTGCCGAGCCGCGTCGAGGGCGCGGGCCTCGTCGCGGGCCTCGGGGCTCTGCTGCTCGCGAGACGCGGCATGGCGGTCGGCGTCCTGAGCGCGGCGCGCCTGGGCCTGCTCGGGAGTGGCGTCCCGGCGGGCGAGACCGTGGCGCACGGCGTCCACAACGCGACGCGCCTCAGCCTCCTCCGGGGTGGCCTTCTGCCGGGCCGCGGCGTGGCCGGCAGCGTCCACAACGCGACGAGCCTCGGCCTCCTCCGGGGTGGCCTGCTGCCGGGCCGCGGCGTGGCCGGCAGCGTCCACAACGCGACGCGCCTCGGCCTCCTCCGGGGTGGCCTGCTGCCTTACCGCGGCCATGTGGACAGCGGCCGCCACACGGCGCGCCTGGGCCTGCTCGGGAGTGGCGTGCTGACGGGCGGAGGCGTGACGCTGAGCATCCTCGGCGCGGCGCTGCTCGACTTCCTCCGGGGTGGCCTGTTGGCGGGCGCGGGCTCGCTGCTCTGCGTCCCTTTCCAGCCGTGCATCCCTCTCCTCGTCGGACTCCCGCTCCCGTGCACGCTTGTGGGCGTCAGCCTTGGCCTTAGCCTTGGCCGCTGCACTCTTTGCTCTTTTCGGCATCTGAACATGCAACATTTCAGAAGTCTTAGAATCGGGAGAAAACTTGCAGCAATATTACACAAATAAAGAGCTTTGTACAATAAAAGCATAAGTCAGCGGGGATGTAGTGTAGTTACAACCAAGAAGTTAATGTTCTTTTACTGATAATTTAAAAGAGGATAGCACATAGTGTTCAGAAAACCATAAGAACATAAAATTCAAACCATTGTTAATTTAAAAGTCAAAAGCAGTATTAGGATGTCACATTTATTTCACAGGGATTTTTATCCAACAGAGAAATAGCCAAGAAAAGGTAAAATACTTCAATAATTAAAGAAAAATAAGCCAAGACTTGAAGATCACATATAAAATAGAATGTCTTGATAAGTACATCATCACTAAGTGCGCTGATGGTTATTAGAATAAGTAATAAGTCTTAACTTTTAAAACAATATATTACAGGGAATTCAAATTGTTAAATCTTTTTTCAAAACAATTAGTAAGAATAAATAGTTAGTCTTAGTGTGAATAGCAGAAGTAAGATTGGTGGACTGAAAGTTCTGGCGAAACATTCCATTCGCCCATAACATTCCAGAAGCATTACTGTTAAATAGAAAGCTGATGCGTAATATTCCTCTCATACATGGCATGCATTTTCACAGAAGCAACATTACTGTAATCATTAAAAATAAAAATAAAAACTATAAAATAAAAAACTACTTCAAAGTGCAGAGAGAAAAAGTGTGCAATGGAAAGGCAGACAGACAAACTCTCACACAACTCTTTTAGAACTTCACTTACTTGACTGTGTCACAATCCAAACCCATCGTGACATTGTTCCCATGGACAGCAAGTCAGATATCGACAAACTTCTTGAAAAAGATATCGTCAAGCATACCTCTCATTCTTTGCAAGAATTTCCATGCAGTCACCATTACTACAAACATTAAGAAACATTTATATAAGTACAGCTAATTAAAGGTGAAGAGTTAAGTTGTGCACAGTGTAATGTCATACACACAACTCTCACACAACTGTTTTTGAACTTTACTTACCTGATTGTGTCATAATCCAATCCCGTACTGAAATCATTTCCCTGGCCAGCAGGCCAGTTATGATCAAGGCGATATTGTCTAAATGATAAATATCGTCAAGAATTCCTCTCATTATTGGCAATAATTTCCATACACAAATCATTGCTAAAAACATTAAGAAACATTGATATAAGTACAGCTAATTAAATGCGCAGAGAGTAGTTGTGTTCAGTGTAATGTCATACAGACACTTCTCACACAACTGTTTTCGAACTTTACTTACCTGACCGTTTCATAATCCGATCCCGTACTGAAATAGTTTCCCTGGCCAGCAGGCCAGTTATGATCAAGGCGATATTGTCTAAATGATAAATTTCGTCAAGTATTCCTCTCATAATTGGCAAGAATTTCCATACACACATCATTGCTAAAAACATTACGGAAGAATTACATTAGTGCAGCTACTTAAATGTGCAGAGAGTAGTTGTAGTGTAATGTCAAACAACAACTCTCACACAACTAACTGTTTTCAAACTTAACTTACCTGACCAAGTCATGATCCAATCTCATTAGGGCACTGTTTTCCTAATTACAGACTGTGTCTTTATATGGATTTAAGCCTCTCTGTTTGTCAGGTATATAACAAATTCCTATTCTATCAAATATTATGCTGCTCTGACATAACCTTCACAGTACTTAAGTAGTTTAATTTGTGTACATTACAGTTGACACGCCCAGTGTCATTCTGAAAGTTATAAATACATTTCACATAACAAGTAGTTAGTGATATTATATTTCATAGTGCTGAAATTTTAATCAGTTTTTCTTAGGTTAAAAATATACTCACAAAAGCCATTCCACTAACTTTCTCATGGAAGTAGTGTTGACATTTTAAAAATAAGCATTTTGACGATAAACCGATGCATATATACATTAGTACCTTTACTAAGAATATAGGATGTAACATACTTATGTGGATAAGAAATTGTCAAGAAGACAAAACGAGAAAAACACACTGACGTGGGTCGGTGAGCCGCTGGGTCGTCTGCAGTCGGTGCGAGAGAGATAGCGTCCAGCATACGTTTGTCTCTCTCGCACACCAACCGATCGACGACCGAGCGGCTCAC
This sequence comes from Frankliniella fusca, assembly GCA_029379305.1. Lineage (NCBI taxonomy): Eukaryota > Metazoa > Arthropoda > Insecta > Thysanoptera > Thripidae > Frankliniella > Frankliniella fusca. The sequence continues at coordinate 118,583 of JAHWGI010000260.1, forward strand.
CGACCTATTTCCACAATACGGAGCGGCGGGAAAATTACCAAACCTCGTCGGTACTACACAACAAATTGAGCGGGCTGGACTCAGATGCACACAGTACGCAAACAATTTTACGATACGTAAATAACAACCCCACGAAAGGAATGAACCACTGGACACAAAACCGCATGAAATAAACATTATCAGCTGATCGGCAAACACATCACTTCGCCTGAGGGACCCGGGTTCACATCACGACACGGCACCGAACCAATTTCCTTTCAAAATTTGTAATGCTCACACCATAAGACTACACTTACGTCTCAAAGAATCCGATAACAACACTCGAAACTAAACTGCAGAAACACTTCACACAATACTTTGTAACGAAGATCCAGTTCCAACCAGCTGACAAGCAAGATGGCGACGAACTGGGACGGGGCAGAGTCAGTTTTCGTGCAAGTTGGCCCGATCCCTCCCCCCCCCCTCCCCCGCCCCCTGCCTCCCCGTTCCCCGCTTGCTGTACGAGCTGTTATTCTGAAAATCACTTTGTTGTTTTCGCACAAGATACTCGCGAAACTTCGGAGAAAGTATTCCGCAGCTCTAAAACAAACGAAAATATGTTTCTCCTTCTCAATCAATCGTTCCATCATAAGAAAGAAAATTAAAGTCGTGAGGTGGCTCCCGTGGGTAACATGTGTTGACGTAGTGTGGTGGCACCACCGAGAGATGGCGCTGGCCGCGCTGGGCAGCCAACATAACGATAATTAAAGCTTCTAATTCAAAATGATTGTTGCAATATTTCAAACTTTAGCAATCGGAAAAAAGTAAGCGAATTTTAAAGCGCTGAAATTAGGAGATTGCGGAATACTACTGCTTTTTACGATAACTTCTGTACTTTAAGAGGAGAACCGGCTACGACAGACTAACAGACAGACAGACAGACTCACGACCAAGTACACTTCCGATCCCCTGCAGGAGTAAGCTTCGCTTCGCTCAGCGA